>MDKI01167464.1:0-44136 GCA_005239505.1 Nicotiana paniculata | reverse complement strand
TAGAGTAGTACACTACGGGCAAGCTTATGGTGCATCTTTTGTGGCATATGAATATTATTTCTGGGAGTGAGTGAATTCTTTCTATCTCGAGTTCCTAAGTGTTCTTAAATTTTATTGTGTGTGGAACTAGCTCTTTGAATTGGTGAGGGCACATGATTCATGAAGGAAAGGTAATGTTGTTGACCTCTATGTTAGAGTAGTGAGTGGATTGTTAATAAAGCATGGTATATGTGAGTCGAATATTGAGGCAAGGATGTCACACCTCTTTGCTTGAACTGTTTTAAAAATTCTTGGTATAACGCGTTAAGGGATTTGCTTAATAAGTTGTGTTCATGAGTGTAGTTTGATTGCTCGAGGACGAGTAAATGTTGAAGTGTGGGGTGTTGATGTGTGGCTAGAATTCATGGTTTAACGCATTATACGCCTTACATTTTATGTGCGTTAATAATAAAAATACACTTCGTATGTGCATAATGGAGTCCATTTCATTTGTAGGTGAATGGAGATGGAAGCCAAGTTAAATGGATGCATAAACGTCAAAAATACGCTCAAGAGTCGAAAAGGAGTGAACCGGACTATAGCCGGGCGTTTGGGCTGTAAAGCCTGGCCTAGCCAGGCATTTGGGTCCTAACGCCAGGCCTGACCAGGCGTTTGGGCCCTAACGCCAGGCCTGTCCAGGCGTTATCTAGGCGTTTGACCTGTAACGCCTGGTCCCTGGTCCGGTCAAATTCGAGTTTTGAAGATTTTAAGTATTTTCCGGTTTGAA
The DNA here is from genome assembly GCA_005239505.1 of Nicotiana paniculata. Classification (NCBI taxonomy): domain Eukaryota; kingdom Viridiplantae; phylum Streptophyta; class Magnoliopsida; order Solanales; family Solanaceae; genus Nicotiana; species Nicotiana paniculata. The sequence continues at coordinate 43,370 of MDKI01167464.1, read as the reverse complement.
TAGAAGTCTCCTACACATTTAAGGTTTGTCATAAACATATAAATAGACCCAAAAATACAAATTGAAGGGCAGATGCCATTAGAGACAAGAGACGCTTGTGGAATACTACTCAGAGAAGCAAAACATTGATTTTTACAGCTTTTATTCATTATTTTGTAGTTTCATTATGCAAGTTATTTTAGAGTTTATTATTATGAGCATGGGTAGATAATTTCTTTAATCTAGGGTTTTGGTGGAACCCGTTGGGGGATGAACTTATTGTGATATTAATATAGCTTTGATTGGTTGATTAAACTCTATTTGTTCAACTATGTTCTTGTTGTAGTTGATTGAAGGGCCCTCAATTAGCTGTTCCTATTTATTATGTATCTATTTGAGAGAGAGTGCATATTTAGGTAGCTGTTTGAACAACACCACTCCCAGAGTATAGACGAAAGTCATAACCGAGGGTTTAGAAGTTGGATTAGAAATAACGATACTTCGGGTGCAATCTAAAGTGAACTGTAATGCAATCTAGCTAGCGTAACTTGAGAGAGTGCGTCTAGTAAATTATCATAATTACTTAAGAGAGATTTATGGTAGATAAAGCATTCATAATTGATAGAGACAACTAATCAAACTATAAGAAGTATCCAAGAAGGAAGTTCACCAACGGGAGAAACCATGACCTTTATTATAATTGTTTACACCATATTGTTAGTAATCATTAGTTTATTAATTTTGTCAGTAGAAATAGTAAAACATTATCAATTGATATTCAAAAGTCTTTAGAAAATTGGTTAAGTAAAAGTTGCGTATTCTGAAGGCTTGATTGATACGTAAATTCCCTGTGGGATCGACTCTGGGCGTAATACCCCGGATTATATTTGCAGCGCCCGTTTAGTCTTTCTATAAGACATAGTTGAGCGTGATCATCTATTCAGCTGAGACAGAGGATACAACTCATTGGCAGGGCGGCCCTTCCCGAAAGCAAGTAAATCAACTGCTTTAGGCCCCAGATTTGAGGGGAATCCATTTTTTGTTACACCTAATATATATAAGTTTTAAAAAAGATTATGTGAAGTGAAAATGTTTGTTTTATTACTTTAACAAACATAGAGAAGAAGGATTAAAATTATTATGGTTTCTGTCAAGGAAATTGCATTTGAAATCAATATCGAATCCGAATTTCTAAGAAACGTGTGATATATAGCAAGAACCATTTTGATGAGAATTTTGAAAATGAAATCTTAAATCTCTCTCTTTTAGAGTTGATTACTTCTATACATAGTAAACGAAATTATTTTTCACTTCATAATAGATTTGAACAATTCGAGGCATATGAAAATATTTTTGGTTCACTATTTAGCAATAAAAACCCGAGATCACTAGATGATGGAAACTTAAAAAATATTTCCTTAATAAATGTTCCTTAAAGCATAATAATCAATCCGATATTGATGGTTTAGATTTATTTTCTGAACTTAAAGTGTTAAGAAAAATAGTACAATTAGAAGATAACAATTTATTTGATATACTTAATCAAATAAGAAGATTTGATTCTTTTCCTAATGTCTATATTGCTTATAGAATAATGTTAATAACTCATGTTACCATTGCTTCAGCGAAAAGAAGTTTTTCAAAATTAAAATCGATAAAATCTTACCAAAAATCAACAATATCTCATGAGAGGTTAAATGGATTAGCTATATTGTCATTTGATAAAGACATATTAGGAAAAATTGATTACAAAAAAAATATTAATGACTTTGCATCTAAAAAAGCTTTAAAATAGACTTTAAATAAATAAAAAAAAGTTAAGGCCCCTCATAAAATTTGGCTTTAGGCCACAAAATTCGTCGAGTCTCCTTGCTCATTGGTCACGAGCCACTGCACCAAATAAAAATTTCTCTGTACAATGAGCAACTAGTGATTGATCTAAGCTGAAAATTTGTAGTTATCTCCTTGTCATGTCTTCCCACTGTTGGTGAAAACTTCCTAAGAGGCTTCAAACAAACATCATAATCCAATTCAATATGATACCAAATATATGTTGCTCAGTACGTATCTGGTACGGTTTAGTGGAAGTATCGGATACGAATGCATCAATTTTTTTGCTAAGTTCTTGTATATTTTGAAAATCACAAAGTATTGAACTTTACGGGTTCAAATTTGCAATTCTACCACGTTCCATCTATTTTAATGTGTTCAAAATTTAATTGTCATACATATTTAATGATTTTTAAGCAAAAGTACATGATACGAGCAAAAGTGATGGGTTTATATGAACCCATAACATCTACATCGGGGCAGATTTATAGGCTAAATCATGGGACACGTGAATTCATGATTTCTCCGTAAAATTAATATTATATATATATATTTTTTGAAATTGGTACAATATTAACTGTTGGCATTGATGCTCCAAAAAAATTAAATGTGTATTTGGTTGAATTTTAAGTTATTGTCTAAGAGGTATAGGGATCTTGTCACGCCCGTCGGACAAATGAAGGATCCGTGCAACATCACAATGAATATTTTATCAGTAATGAGACTATATTTTAAGTATCTTTTTTCCTTTCTCTTTTCAGCAAGATTATTTTTTGCAGGAGACAGATTAATCCACAAACAACAGCTAGTGGTTTCCATTAAAAGCAGGTTGGAGAGAGGGTTGACTAATTAATCTTCATGAAAACAACTGATCTAAACAAATCTGAATAGAAACAAAATGTGTTGCCAATCACACATATATGGCAAAATCTATACTATTTAATCTCAAAATCGTACTTGAAAGTAGATAGTGGCAGATGCTCCTATTTTCGGCTATATTTCTTCAATCATGCAGACTAAACGCTAAACTCATTATACTTTTAAAATTATGAGTTTAAAGTTTTCTTAATGTTATTTTAATATATAGATTTATGTTATATAGTAAATACTGATAGCTTATTTGATCAAATTTCTTCAAAGTCAAAATTGCTTTTTGTTTTTTTTTTCAAAGTTGAAGTGTTTGGCTAAACTTTTATAAGGAAAAAAATATATTTTTGAGTAGAAACAATTTTGGAGAAGCAGAAAAAATAGCTTCTCTCTAAAAGTACTTTCTTGAAAAGTATTTTTGAGAAAAATACACTTACAAGCCGTTTTTAAAAGCTTGGCCAAATACTAATTGCCGCTCAGAAGTGCCTTTCAAATTAATAAGTCAAACACAAAAATTATTTTTGTACTTTGAGAAAAAATGCTTCTCAAAATAAGCTGATTTTTACAGCTTGGCCAAAGAGGCGATGAGTTTAGCTGAATCCATTTAATATAAGCTTTATCTGCATCATCAGTACCCGGCTGCACCGCTTTATATGAGGACATGAGAACGAGTCTAACATTAGCCATATTATTCATCGTTGTAGTAATGTGGAATGAACGTGATATGTTAGTCCACTCTATATGACAAACAGGTCTATACAAATATGTACTAGTTATATATGGAGGAAAGGGCACAAGAGCTATGAGACAGACATGTTAATACGTTGGAATTGAAATATGCGGGTGTCATGTAGAAGTTAACAAGTAAATCTTGGCGACGATAAATTAAATAATAAAATATAAAATTATACTAAACAAAAATATTATAATGAGGTTTGGTCAATTAAGAAAGAAACAACCTTTGAGCATGTAACTTTTAACCTATTATATACTCCTACAAAAATTCAATAAATTAATTAGTTTTATAAATTTTTGTTGAATTTAAGTGTTTTTTGTGAATTATTTTGCATTGCATAATCATAATTCGTCCTTTAAAATTTATAAATGATTTAAAATTGCATAATTAGGTGCATAACCTGTAACGACCCGACCGGTCATTCCGAGAGTTTAGCCCGTTTCCCCATTTCTGCTTCATTGCTTGTGTGGTTCATCTCTTTTTATGTGGTGTTAGGTTGGTTGGCTCCGGTTCAGAGTGGTCGTGGTGAGAATTAAGACACTTAGCCTCTCAAATGAGCTCAATAGTTGGAAAAGCCAATCGGGAGTTGACTTATAGGTAAATGACCTCGGAATGTGAATTTTATAGCTCGGATAGCTTCGTTAGGTGATTTGGGACTTAGGAATGTGTTCAGAATGTAGTTTTGAGGTCCGGTGTAGAATTAGGCTTGAATTGGCGAAAGTTAATTTTTGGCGATTTCTGGTCGGCAGTGGAAAGTAGGCTATCGGGGTCGGAATGGAATTCCGGAAGTTAGAGCACGTTCGTAATGTCATTTTGGATATGTGTGCAAATTTTCAGGTCAATCGGATGTGTTTTGGATTGTTTCGGCATCCTTGGTGAAATGTAGAAGTTTCAATGTTCATAGGCCTGAATTTGAGGTGATTTTAGTGTTTTTGCGTTGTTTTTGGTGTTTCGAAGACTCAACCTGAATGAGGTTATGGGAATTGTTGGTATTTTTGGTTGGGGTCCCGAGAGGCTCGAGTTGATTTCGGATAGCCTTCGGGGAGTTTGAAGTTGGAGAAATGCAGCAGAAATTGTTGTCCTTCTGGTGTGGCCACACTTGCGGAAGGGAAGCCGCAGGTGCGAACAAGGGGCGCATGTGCGGAACTCGGTCAGGATGAATAAGATCGCAGGTGCGTGACTTGGACTGCACCTGCGGAGTCGTAGGTGCGGAGGATTTGTCGCAGGTGCGGAAATGGCCCTTTAGTGAATTCTTGCATGTGTGCACCTGGGACCGCATGTGCGGTCATCGCTGGGCAGAATCAATAAGAAAGAACCCTTAGAGAATTTTGGTCATTCTTACACCATTCTTATTCGGGTTTGAAGCTTTTGAAGGGTTTTTGAAGAGGTAAATCGATAGTTCTTCATTGAGGTAGGATTTTGGACTTGAAACTCGTTTATATGTGATTAAAGGTCTGATTAGTGGTGAAAATTGGGGAAAAACAATGCTAAAAATAGGTAATTAGGACTTGTGATTTAGAGACCTTAAAATGGCAATTTGAGGGGTTATTTGGACTCCGATTTTAGTATTCATGGTATGTATAGACTCGTGGGAGGATGGGGATTCTTGTGGTATAAATTTTATCGAGTTCCGAGACGTGGGCCCCGGGGGTCGAGTTTGACCAATTTCGGGATTTTTGAGTATTTTTGATCAATTTCGATTAGGTTTCGTTCCTTGGCATATTATAATGATATACATATGATTTTTGATAGATTTGGAGAACTCGGAGGCCGAATTTAGAGGCAAAGGAACTGCGGAATATTATTTTAGCCGATTTTGAGGTAAGTAACATTTCCAAGCTTGGTTCTGAGGGTTCGAAACCCCGAGCTAAATGATTTATGACTATAACTTAGGTGACGCACATGCCAAGTGAAGGGCGTGCGGGCGTGCACCGAGTATTTGTGGCTTGGCTTATCCCATGGCATTTGTCTAGTAGCTATTACTGATCGATATCCGCACTTCTAGTAATGTAGTAATTGTGAATCTGTTAGAAATCATGTTAAGTATAAATGCTAGGCTTCAAATGCTGAGACCCGAGTGGTCGTATATTACTGTCTCATTTTGTGATTATTTGATTTCATATACTCAGTCCTGTTATAGCATATCACTTCATACCTCAGTCTCAATATTGTTATTTATATGCATACTTATCATTGTTTCGGGCTGATGGAGGCATCTGTGATCCATGTGAGTGGAACTGGAGAATAATGACTGAGTGAGGCCGAGAGCTTGTTATTGAGACAGTTATGAGATCGGACTGCATACCACAGCGATACTAAATCATTCCTTCGTTGGCTTGATATAGCGCTTGGGCCACTAGGGCCCCTCCGGAGTCTTTACACCCCAGTGAGCGCATTGATGTTGAGTGATGGATTTTCCCTAGGCATGGATCGTGTACGAATTGGATGTTATGTGAGGGATGGATCGTCCCTGGACATGGATCTTGTCCGAGTGTTGTATTCTGGAGATGGACTTTCTCTGTAGGGCTGGATTGGCCTTTTTCCTCAGTACGGAGTGACTACGGTCACCGATGATTATGTACCTTCCGGGATGGACCTTCCCTGGGCCTGAGAGCCATATACGGTAATGAGTGGACTGGTGTGTGAGGGTTGTGAACATTATATGCATATCTACGCTAGTTTCATACATATATTTTTTATGATGGAATGTAGAGAGTATACTGTCATACTTGGCATATTTACTCATTCTGATAAACTGTTAGCATGTCTAATTTTTGTATACTGTCTATTGTAAATTCTGAGGTTTATTCCGTCACTACCTCTCAGCCTATAGTTTAGGTTCGTTACTTCTGATTTGGTGCACTCACGTTACTCCCTGCACCTTGTGTGCAGATCCAGGTACATCGGGACCCTGTAGTGGATACTGAGCAACTGTCAGAGTTTCATTGGAGTTATCGAGGTAGTAGCTGGAGATCGCGACCTCGTCTTCTCTTCCTTATTCTACCTATTGTTCTTTATTTTGAGACTATGTTGTCAATTTCTCCTTTTCCTTGCTTTATGTTATAGCAGCTCATGACTGAGTGACACCAGATCCGGGGTTAGAGATTTTAAATTTTATTTCAGATATTGTTCCAAACTTCAGATCATTAGTATTATCAGTAATTTCGTTTGAAATTGTATTAATACTGGAAATTGAATTTAGCTTAGATAAAATGGGCGGCTTGCCTGGTTCTACGACAGGTTCCATCACGACTCCGAAATCGAGTCGTGACAAGTTGGTATCAGAGCTCTAGGTTAAATAGGCCTCACCGGTAATGAGCAGGTTTAGTAAAGTCTTGTGGATCGGTACGGAGACGTCTGTACTTATCTTCGAGAGGCTGCAGAACCCTTAGATAAAATCTCACATTCTTAAACTCTGTCGTGCAAATCTGTTGATTTATGGAACTAAACTTCTGTTGTTTCATTCTCTCATAGATGGTGAGGTCTCGCGATACCGATCGGGGTGACCAGACACCAGCTGGATCGATGAGAGGTCGAGGCCGTAGCCAAGGGAGGGGTGCAGGCCGCGCAGCAGCGGGGACAACACCTGTGGACCCTCCTACTATTCAGGACCAGGTTCCCGTCGTTGAGATTCCAGCGGGACAGGCTCAGGCACTGGCAGTGCCTATTGTGATTCTGGGTCTTCAGGAGACCCTTGCTCATATTTTGACTGTGTGCACCAGTCTTGCACAGGCAGTCACCATGTCTACTACTGTTTCTACTTCTCAGGCTAGGGGAGGCGCTCAGACTCCAGCTACCGGACACCTGAGCTGGTTACTCAGGGGCTTCAGACACCGGGGCAGTTCCAGTCCAGCCGGTTGCCCCAACCCAGGAGTTTGTGGTCCCAGCTTTGGCAGACGACAAGAAGCACAGGTTAGAGAGGTTTAGTAGACTTGAGCCTCCGATTTTCAGTGGTACTAAACCCAGGGCTTTTTGGACAAGTGTCAGAGGATCCTTCGCACAACAGGGATACTGGAGGCTAGTGGGGTCCCATTTACTACCTTCCAGTTCGCAGGAGCTGCACTCGCTTGGTGAGAGGCCTATGAGAGGCGTAGACCTGCTGATGCAGCGACCCTTACCTGGCGTCAGTTCTCCATTCTGTTCCTGGAGAAGTATATACCGAAGTCCCGCAGGGAGGAGTTGCACAGGGAGACTTGATGGATTTTGGAACAACTCTTGGCACGTTCGAGGATGAATGTTTGTTTAAGAGGGGGAGAATGTAATGATCCTGCCGGTCGTTCCGAGAGTTTAGCCCGTTTCCCCCATTTCTGCTTCATTGATTTTGTGGTTCATCTCTTTTTTTGTGGTGTTAGGTTGGTTTTCTCGAGTTCAGAGTGGTCGTGGTGAGAATTAAGGCACTTAGCCTCTTAAATGAGCTCAATAGTTGGAAAAGTCAATCGGGAGTTGACTTATAGGTAAACGACCTCGGAATTCGGATTTTATAGCTCGGATAGCTTCGTTAGGTGATTTGGGACTAAGGAGTGTGTTCGGAATGTAGTTTTGAGGTCCGGTGTAGAATAAGGCTTGAATTGGCGAAAGTTAGTTTTTGGCGATTTTCGGTCGGCAATGAAAAGTAGGCTATCGGGATCGGAATGGAATTCCAGGAATTGGAGCAGGTTCGTAATGTCATTTTGGATATGTGTGCAAATTTTAAGGTCAATCGGATGTGTTTTGGATGGTTTCGGCATCCTTGGTGAAATGTAGAAGTTTCAAAGTTCATAGGCTTGAATTTGAGGTGATTTTAGTGTTTTTGCGTTGTTTTTGGTGTTTCGAAGACTCAATCTGAATGAGATTATGGGAATTGTTGGTATTTTTGGTTGGGGTCCCGAGGGGCTCGGATTGATTTCGGATAGCCTTCGGGGAGTTTGAAGTTGGGGAAATGCAGCAGAAATTGCTGTCCTTCTAGTGTGGCCACACCTGCGGAAGGGAAGCCGCAGGTGCGATCGCCGCAGGTGCGCACAAGGGGCGCAAGTGCGGAACTCGGTCAGGCTGAAGAAGATCGCAGGTGCGAGACTTGGACCGCACCTGCGGAGTTGCAGGTGCGGAGGATTTATCGCAGGTGCCGAAATGGACCTTTAAGTGAATTCTCGCAGGTGCGCACCTGGGACCGCATGTGCGGGTCCGCAGGTGTGAGAAAAGGACCGCATGTGCGGTCATCGCTGGGCAAAACCTATAAAAAGAACCCTTAGCGAATTTTGGTCATTCTTTCACCATTCTTATTCGGGTTTGAAGCTTTTGAAGGGTTTTTGAAGAGGGAAATCGATAGTTCTTCATTGAGGTAAGGATTTTGGACTTGAAACTCGTTTATATGTGGTTAAAGGTCTGATTAGTGGTGAAAATTGGGGGGAAACAGTGCTAAAAATAGGTAATTAGGGCTTGTGATTTAGAGACCTTAAAATGAGAATTTGAGGGGTCATTTGGACTCTGATTTCAGTGTTCTTGGTATGTATAGACTCGTGGGAGGATGAGGATTCTTTTGGTGTAAATTTTATCGAGTTCTGAGGCGTGGTCCTGGGGGTCGGGTTTGACCAATTTTAGGATTTTTGAGTATTTTTGATAAATTTTGATTAGGTTTCGTTCCTTGGTATATTATAATGATATAAATTTGATTTTTGGTATATTTGGAGCACTCGGAGGCCGAATTTAGAGGCAAAGGCGCTGCGGAATAGTATTTTAGCCGGCTTTGAGTTAAGTAATGTTTCCAAACTTGGTTATGGGGGTTCGAAACCCCGAGCTAAATGATTTATGACTATAACTAAGGTGACGCACATGCCAAGTGACGGGCGTGTGAGCGTGCACCGAGTATTTGTGGCCTGGCTTATCCTATGGCATTTGTCTAGTAGCTATTACCGATCGATATCCGCACTTCTATTAATGTAGTAATTGTGAACCTGTTAGAAATTATGTTAAGTATAAGTTCTAGGCTTCACGCCGAAAATGCTGAGACCCGAGAGGTCGTATATTACTGTCTCATTTTGCGATTATTTGATTTAATATACTCAGTACTGTTATAGCATATCACTTCATACTTTAGTCTCAGTATTGTTAATTATATGCATACTTATCATTGTTTCGGGCTGATAGAGGCATCTGTGATCCATGTGAGTGAGACTGGAGAGTAATGACTGAGTGAGACCGAGAGTCTTTACACCCGCAGTGAGCGCATTGATGTTGAGTGATGGATTTTCCCTAGGCATGGATCGCGTATGAATTGGATGTTATGTGAGGGATGGATCGTCCCTGAACATGGATCTTGTCCGAGTGTTGTATTTTGAAGATGGACTTTCTCCGTGGGGCAGGATTGGACTTTTTCCTCAGTACGTAATGACTACGGTCACCGATGATTATGTACCTTTCTGGATGGACCTTCCCTGGGCCTAAGAGCCATATACGGTAATGAGTGGACTGCTGTGTGAGGGTTGTGAACATTGTGTGCATATCCACGCTAATTTCATACATATATTTTTATGATGGCATGTAGAGTATACTGGCATACTTGGCATATTTACTCATTCTGATAAACTGTTAGCATGTCTAATTTCTGTATACTGTCTATTGTAAATTCTGAGATTTAGTCCGTCACTACCTCTCAGCCCATAGTTTGGGTTCGTGACTTCTGAGTTGGTGTACTCACGTTAATCCCTACACCTTGTGTGCAGATCCAAGTACAGTGGGACCCAGTAGTGGATACTGAGCAGCTGTCAAAGTTTCATTGGAGTTGTCGAGGTAGCAGCTGGCGATCGCGACCTCGTCTTCTCTTTCTTATTCTACCTGTTGTTCTTTATTTTGAGACTATGTTGTCCATTTCTCATTTTCCTTGCTTTATGTTATAGCAGCTCATGACTGAGTGACACCGGATCCGGGGTTGGAGATTTTAAATTCTATTTCAGATATTGTTCCAAACTTTAGATCATTAGTTTATCAGTAATTTCGTTGAAATTGTATTTATACTAGAAATTGAATTTAACTTAGATAAAATGGGCGGCTTGCCTGGTTCTACGAGAGGTGCCATCACGACTCCGAAATCGGGTCGTGACATATCCTCAATCATTTTTATTAAAAATTACGGAAAATTATCCTTCAAATAATTACAATTGTTAACTAATAATTTCACCTTTTAATTTACTCATTAATTAAAATTTAAACTAGAATTAGAGCTAATTAGTACATTATTTTCAATCGATTGAAATAAATGATAACAAAAAGGTGTTTATTTGACATAATGTGGATTTAATGGTTAAATTCTTAATTTAATCATTTTTCTAACAAAATTGCGGAATTTATTCTCTACACGATTAGGAGTCTTAAATTAAATAGTATTACTCTTAATTAACTTAATAATTAATTTATAATTAGACAAAAACAAAGTTAAAATTAGTTACTATATTTTTAAAGTTTAATTCGAATTAGTGTTAATTAACTAATTAAGTCAACTGGTTATGGGAGGTTTGAAATCAGACCTGGGCCAAAATTACCCAAGCCCAAATATTTCTCCCTACGCCCAAACACACCCAACCCAAAAAATACTAGGCCCGTCCAAACCCCCTCCCATCTAAACGACCCCGTTTCAAGACCTGATCCATCTCAGCCGTTGATCTTCCCAGATCTAACGGATGGGAAATAACCCCTAACTCATTATATATATGTACAAACTCCCCCCATACCTCCTCAAACTCACTCCCCGTACACCCCACACTCTCGTCTCCCTCCCCAGACCCAAAACCCTAGCCGCCCTCAAATACTCACCCCCTTCGCCGTCCGTAAATTGCCTCACTAGCGGCAGAGCTCCACCAAACAACCCCAAAATTCCACAAAACACTCCTCTCCTTCCCCTCAATCACCTCCTACCCATGATTTCCCCAAAAACCCCACCAAAATTTCCCAATCTTAGATCTAAAAACCAGAAACCCTAGAAATCTTCTATTCGAGAAAATCGACGACTCAAACTCATGAGTCAATAGCTATCAACCAAAGCTATTGATTCATGTTGGTTTGGACCGTTTTCAAAACCCTACTGGAGTCCAGTCAAAATTTGGCGAGACCGGAATCTGTTTAAACCCATCCAAGCTAACTGGTACCCCTCTCCTTTATCTCCTTTAATTATTTTTAGTCACCTAGGTTAGTATTAAATTCTTCTGTCAAGTACTGTTTCTTTTTTTGGATTAATTGGTTAGGTTTCATAGGTTTTCTGTCTATTTCCTTCCTAAATGATGTTTCAAATTTAGTTACAGGTTGTTTGACTTAGTGTTAGGTTTTCAGATTTTTCCTTTTTTACTGTTTCTTCCGCAAACCATATCAGTAAGTTATCTATATATGTTAATTAATAGATGTCCATCATAGATAATCATGATTGACTAGATGTTTAATCGAATCCTTAGGTCGATGAGTGTATGTGTTAATTATTGTTGTGCGTATTTTTCGTCTGTTTCTTCTTGTAAAACAGTATAATGGCCATTATGTATATTAATCACCAATGATTAGCTCATGTGTTGTTTAAGGCTAGTTTAAAATAATAATTTGATTTAGCCCCTCATTTTATTGCCTAAGCTCTTGATTATTAGTCACAATTAGGTACTAATTTTCAGTTAGTTATAGGTTAACCTAGCTTCGACTCTTAGGTTATATTAGCACATTTAATTATCCTAAAACAAACTGCTTCCTAGTCGCAAAACAACCTGGATTAATTGCTGGCCTAGTTAACTTATCATGAGCCTCTAGGTGGTTATATATGAGTCAATTAGAATTTTGATTCAATCACCGGAAAGTTAATTATGCTTAGCTACTTAAGCTTAAGTTGGAAACTAAGATAAGCCATAGTTTAGGTAATTAACTAAGTCTAATAACTCGACCTTGTCGCGCCCCTCTTTCCTCGAGGAGATCGGGTTTATGACATTCGGTTGAGACAACTCTTTCCTTTTGGAAAGGAGTTTGTGTTTTTGAGAGTCTCCACCTAATGATTTTTAAAGGTGCGTTAGGATACCAAAGGGGTTCATTTACAACTACGTTGTTAACCAGATATAGGGTAAGGGCTTGAAATTATCCTAAGGGGAAGGTGTTAGGCACCCCTCAGGATCCACAAGTGTGGTTCCCTGCCAAACAACTTTTGTGAATTTGTACGGCTTAACAAACAAACAAATAAAGGCTCAAATAATAGGGGATTTAAGTCTTAAGCACGCAGATGTTTGAAAATAGTAAGGAAGGTTATATTTTGAAAGGATTATAATCTAAGCATATAAAGGGTATCCTAGGTTTATATAATATGGATCACATCAGTACAATACCCGATAATCACTCCTCAAAGAGGGGCTACACGTGGTATTAGCGTACCGGTCATCATATCCATATTCTACCCTTTCCCACCCCGTGAAAGTAACTAAATCGAGTGTTGGTCTCGACCTCTATTGAATGTTGTTAGCCGTCCCTTCCTATCAGTCCTGGAGGAAATTAGGACTCATATCCTAAATGGAGATGCTAGGCAGACCCTCAGGTTTAAAGGCAAAACACTAAGCGACAAACAAGAAACATATAGGACTGCAATTAAGGGGGATAAATATACAAACATGAAAAAGCTCAATTACCTCAACATATAAGGAAAATAAGCAGCATGACTCAAACACAGTTAAAGTCTTTGATTCAGGTCCTAAAACATGGTGTCTAAATGATAATAACAAAGGGGCATATTTCCAATTTTAGCAATTTAATCACCTAAGGCTTGCCTAGGCGGGGGACTGTGTATACTAATTATTTGAATTGTTAAAGGGACTGTTGCAAATTATTACCTACACATGCTGTTCTAGGTTGTTCAGAACACAAAATTGTTGCCAGTTGTTTTAGAGAAACTGAGTGAAATTGTTTTATTCCTTTTCATGCATCAGTAGGTGTATTTAAGCGAGTAAGATGCAATCCTAAGGACATGGTATCTAGTGCACAGAGATGCAGAATCAAAAGCCTAAACATGATCTCTAAATGCACAAATATTGCATTGTTTAAACATGGTTCAAGAGATGTAAACATGACAGGTTTATTAGTGTTGTTTATCCTAAACATGATCTCTAAGTGTACATGGAAGCATAGTGTATGATTGTAAAGTACTGGTTATTAGCACATTTTAGCATAGGACTTCCGAAATGAGATGCCAATAGATGCTAAAAATAGTAAGTGTAAGACATAGGGAACAGGGTCTTTAATGCATGATCTTGCACATATGAGTCCTAAGCATGGTTTCTATTGCGCAAGTAGGGAATAAAACCTAATAGCATGGTGTCTACCCTCTAATAGTTATAGCATGCATATTTACCCCTCCATTTTTACTATCCATCCCCAAAGAGTTGTTTACAACAATTATTACAAGCCATTTGCATGAATTACATAACTGGATAATGAAAAGAAGAAGTTATACTATAGAGAGCCTACTGATAGGCCCAGAATCTCCAGAATGCCTCAATGCCACTAATGTTCACAGCCTTTCATATAATCCAGGTGTGTCAGAGTTCCCTAAGGATCTCAAAGGATCCCAGGCAGTGCTCACACCCAGAGTCATAACCAAATTTGAGTAAGTGAAGTGTGGAAGGTCCAGCCTTTATGTGTCAAAGTTTAGAGGGAGCTCAAGGGTCCCAAGGCAATGCTAACAAAGAGGGGGGGCAGAACTTAATGATCTAGGAGTAGAGTGAGAGTGCTCATAGTGAGTAAGAACAGTTTTAAAACAGTTTTGAGAAAGAGAGAGGTTTAATGAAAATTAGCTTGAAAAGGGGAAGACAGTAGCACAACCAACATACTCAAACAGCACACACAGAACAATAAACAGGAATTAAAAGAAGTTCAGCAACCACAAGCATGGAGATGAGGGATTGGGGACAAGTATGAAGCACATAGGAACAGGCTCGTACACAAGTAGGCGTCAGAAAAGTATTACAAGACTTAAAATTTTATAGCCCATTCTCTCACAAAATGTTCATGCCAGGAGCTTAACATCATTAGATTGTGGGATGCCAAACGAGTTTACACATTAAGTTCAGGGAAGGGGTTCAGGATTACTTAGTAGCTAGGGGGATCATGAATACATGCTGATAATGTACTGGGGTTAGGGAGTAAGGCATAATTGTAGTGAACAAGTAGGAGAAGCAGTAGACATGCTGAAATAAGGGAAGGGTAATCATATCAATGAACTAGCAAAGAGGCATGCTAATAACAAGGTAAACAACAGAATCATAAGTAAAAGCAAAAAAGAAATAAGAGAAAGTGCAATACGAATAAAAACATGTTGTTTTGGATGCTGTAAATCAAACAGAAGACATATCAGTCTAGAATGAGAGAATAGAACAGTATTATGAAGGGAAGTAGAGCAATAGGACAGTAGTATGTAGAGCAGTAGAGCAAATAGAGCAGTAGAGAAGTAATAAGTTACTCAGTCTTGGCTTTCAGCCGATTGAGTAGCCAGTAGTCAATAAGAGAGAGTGTGTAGGAAAGTAAGAGAGAGAGAAATGAGTATGCTTGTGTATGTGTGTGTGCGTGTTAATGAAAGAGTAGTGTATTTATATTTGAAAACAGGTAGCAAATAAGGTAAAGTCTGTAGTTAAGAAGTAAATAAAGGAATCAGGATTAATCATCAGAGAAACAAAGCCAGTACTCCCTTAAATTAAGGGGTCAATTTAAAACGGTAATAAGCAATGATAAATAAGGAATGAAGTCATGTAAGACTGAACATGACATATAAGGAAACAAGCATAGTACAGAGCATATAATAGAGGCTAGGTTCGACAAATTCTAACTAAGGAAAATGTCTAAGAATCAATTTGACAGCATAATTAACCACAAAATAAGGCAAGAGAATATTAATGGGTTGAAATAAGTAAAGTATCATGTGAAATCAGTGAAGAATCAATCACAGGGATTCAAAGATGGAAAATAGTGTTGATTTAAAACCAATTTATGAGAACAAGCGTAATAAACACTTAGTAGACAGAATCAAAACCTTAATAGGCCAAAATAGGGTAAAATGATACAAGATTAGGGATTCACTTAGAACACAGTATGAATCAACAGAGTAAACATGATAGGCGGAAGAGATAAAGATTCAGAAACCCTAATAGGCAAAAGTAGGGTAAAATCACAGAAAACTCAGGATGCTTGTGAAAATCGGGCACATATGTTGATTGAACAAACACATTACCTTAGAATCTAGGGTTTTAACAAAATAATCAGACAACAAGGGGAAAATCTCAAATAAATGTTTAAACATAATGAGAATCACAAGATAATACTAAAAATCAGAAAAAAAATCGTTTAAAGGGGGTTTAAGAACCCTAGTTCTTAAAAAGATGAAGAATCGCTTAAAAAACATAGGGGGTTTAAGAGAGAACAAGTGAAAACCTCAAAATAAACGTAGATCTGTCACAAATCAAGAAAGATCGGAAGCTCTTAGAACTAGGGTTTCCAGAGAAAACCCAAAGAGAGAAGAGAGACTTAGATTTTACCGGCGTTTGACGGAAAATGCAAGAACCGTACTCGAACGGCCGTAGGAGGCCGGAAAATATGGCATGGGACCAGAGATGGGAGTGATTGCCTCAGGGTCGCTTGAAAATCGTCATCAGTGACACAAACGTGAAAGGCGAAACCTTAGGGTCGAGGAGGGGTGAGAACCCCATGGTTTCCAGCAAGGGAGGTGGCCGAAGAGGAGAGACAGAGCTCAAGCGGGGGAAGGTTATAGAGAGTCCCAGAGAGGGAGATAGAGAGATGAGTGAGAGAAATGAAGCGGGGTAAATAAGAGAGGGGGGTAGTCTTAGGGTGTTAATTATGGTAGGTAGAGATCTGGGCCATTGATTTGAATTAATCAACGGTTCAGATTAAAAGGGGGATTGGGCCGGGTGAGGTTGACGATTAGGCTGGGTACTCATTGGGCTAAGGGGTCAGAGTAATTGGGTTAAAATTGGGAATTAAAATGGCTAAAAGTTAAATACTCATAAAAATAGCCTAGTAATTAATAAAAATGGCCAACAATCATATAAAAATGAAATTGATGCTAAATAGATGAAATTAAAGTGATCAATTAATATTAAGATATGAAACGGCTAATTAGTGATTTAAAATGGTATAAATGTGCAATTAGACTATAATTATAAAATTATTGTAATTATAATTAAATAATGCCATTGGCTAATTTATGAAATAATTAAATCTTAATAGGATTAAAAAAATGAAATATTGAGCTAGGAAATATTTTGAAATTATTTACAATATAATTTATGAATAATTATTGAATTTAAAATACTGAATAAATTGGAAAAGAAATTAATAAAATATGAAAAATTATGGAAAAATATGAGTTATTATAAAAAGTGATTTTGAAGTCACATATGCAAATTTTAAAAATACTTTGAGGAAAAATTAGGTATCAGCAGCTGCCCATCTTTACCGGGAAGGATGAAAGGGTTGTCGGGTAAAGATATGATGATGGCCAATTTTGACCGAGTAAGAAATGTTATGGAGAGATTCCAGTCGCACCCTAGTTTATGAGTTGCTTACATATCCCTGGTTTTATAGGAATCAGGCTGTATGTAGTTCAGGAATCATTGGTGAAGTATACCGATGAAGTTTCTTACAAGAACAGACGCAAAGTATAGGGTTAGGTGCGCAAACGACTTACGGGGTTGTTAGGAGAACTGGAGCGGGACTGCTCCTATCGGGATGGCAGTTTGCTCGCCGGATTACCTAAATATAAATAATACAAGAATATATTGTGCCTATTTAAACAAGATGCAAATTCCTGTTGGACCATGAATGATGTCTTCAGACGGTTAAGGATGACGTCCTCAGACCATGACATCCTAGGCTATGAATTGCTTGATGCAGAATTCGCAGGCCATGAAAATGATGTTCTCGGGCCATGAGGATGGTGCCTCCGAACCATGACGGATTTGAATAATGATATGCAGAGGTTGAAAGAGATCCTCATGCCATGGCATGGTGTTCTCGGGCCATGAAAATGGTGCCTCCGAACGATGATGCCTTTGGATGAGTTGGTGATATTTCAGCCCATGCAGATGCAATAGAATGATGCTGACGAGATAGAGCTTAGTCTTGCGAATAAAAGGATAGAGCTTAGCCCGAAAGGAAAGCGAAGTAAATAGTGCTTGAGACAGCGATTAGTCTCGAAAGGCATATTGGAGGCAGAGCTTAGCCTCGGAAGGCAGAATGGTAGTCTTATACAATGCAGATGGAGATAGAGCTTAGCCTCGGAAGGCAAAATGGTAGCCTTATGCAAATATGCAAATGCAAATGGAGACAACGCTTAGTCTCAGAAGGCAGAATCGCAGCCTTATGCAATGATGTAGATGGAGGTAGAGCTTAACCTCGGAAGGCAGAATGGTAGCCTTATGCAATGATGTAGATGGAGGTAGAGCTTAACCTCGGAAGGCAGAATGGTAGCCTTATGCAATGATGTACATGGAGGTAGAGCTTAACCTCAGAAGGCAGAATGCTAGCCTTATACAAAGATGCAAATGCAGCTAGAGACAACGTTTAGTCTTGGAAGGCAGAATGGTAGCCTTATGCAAAGATGCAAATGCAGATGGAGACAACACTTAGTCTCGGAAGGCAGAATGGTAGCCTTATGCAATGATGTAGATGGAGGTAGAGCTTAACCTTGGAAGACAGAATGCTAGCCTTATGCAAAGATGTAGATGGAGGTAGAGCTTAACCTCGGAAGGCAGAATGCTAGCCTTATGCGAGAAATAAAATGACAGTAGGAATTCTTAGCTGGTGATGAATTGCGGCATTGTGATTATTGAGAGCATTGTGACTGCGGAGCATTGAGGCATGTGCGAACGTCGGCAAGTGCGGTAGTTTTGAGAGTCGTATTTTGGACAACGTTTGTCCCCTGGGTGGACAATTCGTTTAGGGATTTTTCAACCTTAGTGCCTGCAACCAAAGAAAGATCGCGAGTTCTATAAACGGGGTTAGCTCGTATCCCAATGGATTTTCTTGACTTGCTGGGCTCGATCTGATGATACTGTCTGTATTATTGGGGTAGCGTTGCTAAACAAATATGTTTCAACAAACATGCATGATTTTGTAAAAGCATAATGTATAATTAAAAAATAAATTTGGGATGAACCGACGACCGTGACACGGCTCGGGACATTCCAACCTCTCCTGCTACGGAATTTTGAGGGTCCTCCCCAAAATTCTTCCCCAGTTTGATGGGTGAATGTCTCTGACTGTTGCTCGTGCGGCGATTGGCTGATCTTGCTTCAGAATTTTGAGGGTCCTCCTCAAAATTCTGCCCTAGTTGGATGGATGAATGCTTCTGGTTGTTGCTCGTACGACGATTGGCTTAACTCGCTTCAAAATTTTGAGAGTCCTTCTCAAAATTCTTCCCCAGTTTCCAATTGCGGGGAAGAATGAAATTTTTATTGAATTGTGACCGAACCCATAGGGCTGCCTACGTATCCCCTCTTAAACGGGAATTAGGTCAGGCGTAGTTCAATTTACATCATTGAGAAAGCATAAAGATTACACATAGTAGCATTTGACTGCATCTGAATTGATTGGCTTTGGTCAGACTTCTCCGTCCATTTTTGCGAGTATAAGTGCTCCTCCTGTCAGTACCCGGTGAACCATGTATGGACCCTGCCAGCTGAGAGAGAACTTCCCTTTGGCCTCTTCTTGATGTGGAAAGATCTTCTTCAACACCAGCTTCCTCGGTATGAACTGTCTAGGCTTGACTCTCTTGTTGAAGGCTCGGGTCATTCTGTTCTAATAGAGTTGACCATGACAGACTGCGTTCATTCTCTTCCCGTCTATGAGGGCTAGTTGCTCATAACAGATCTTTACCCATTCTGCATCGCTCATCTCAGCTTCTTCTATAATTCTTAGAGATGGAATCTCAACTTCGGCAGGAATAACAACCTCAGTACCATAAACTAGCATATAGGGAGTTGCCCCTGTTGAGGTGCGAACTGTGGTGCGATATCCCAATAAGACAAATGATAACTTCTCGTGCCACTGCTTTTGCCTTTCTATCATTTTTCTTAGTATCTTCTTGATGTTTTTGTTGGCGGCTTGTACAGCTCCATTCATCTGAGGTCTGTAAGCTGTGGAATTCTTGTGTTTGATATTTAAAGCCTCACACATAGCTTTCATCAGGTCACTGTTGATATTGGAACCATTGTCGGTGATGATTGACTCAGGAATCCCAAATCGACAAACAATATGGTCGCGGACAAAGTCTGCCACGACTTTCTTAGTCACTGCTTTGTAGGATGCTGCTTCGACCCATTTGGTGAAAGAGTCGATGGCTACCAGAATGAACCTGTTTCTGTTGGAGGCGGCAAGCTCGATTGGTCCAATAACGTCTATGCCCCAGGCGGCGAACGACCATGGTGATCTTGTTGTGTTGAGCTTGTTTGGAGGTATCTTTATCATATCTGCGCGTATCTGACAACGGTGGCATTTCTAGACATACTGGATGCAGTCCATTTCCATAGTCATCCAAAAGTAACCAGCTCAGAGTATCTTCTTTGCCAGAACAAAACCGTTCATATGCGGGCCACAAGTCCCAGCATGAATCTCCTCTAGCAGCTTGGTTGCTTCCTTTGCGTCGACACAACGTAATAATCCCAAATCGGGAGTCCTCCTATATAGGATTCCTCCATTGTGAAAGAAGTTGTTGGATAGTCTTCGAAGTGTGCGTTTCTGAGTGGGATTCACAAGCTATGGGTAATCTCCTTTTGCTAAATACCTTGATGTCATGAAACCAAGGATTTCCGTCTGCTTCCTCTTCGACATGGGCACAATAAGCTGGCTGATTATGGATCTTTACGGGAATAGGATCAATGAAATTCTTGTCCGGGTGTTGGATCATTGAGGATAAAGTAGCCAATGCATCGGCGAACTCATTCTGGATTCTGAAACATTCCGAAATTCTAAAATCATTCTGGATTCTGAAACATTCCGAAATTCTATATTCGTGAACCGCTTCCTTAATTCCCCTACGTGGTGCAGAGACGGCAGTATCTTGGAATTCTTGGTAGCCCACTCTCCTTCTACCTGATGTACCAGCAAATCTGAGTCACCAATCACTAACAGCTCCTGGACGTTCATGTCAATGGCCATGTTGAGCCCTAAGATACAGGCTTCATACTCTGCCATATTGTTGGTGCAGGGGAATTTGAGTTTGGCAGATACCGGATAATGCTACCCGGTTTCTGATATTAGGACTAATCCAATGCCAATTCCCTTGAAGTTCTCTGCTCCATCGAAGAACATTCTCCAACCGTCATAGGATTTTGCAATGCTTCTCCTATGAATGATACCTCTTTATCAGGAAAATACACTTTCAGAGGTTCGTATTCTCCATCTACAGGGTTCTCAGCAAGATGGTCTGCCAGTGCTTGTCCCTTGACTGCTTTCTGAGTCACATAGATAATATCAAAATTCACTCAGCAGGATTTGCCACTTGGCTAGCTTTCTAGTGGGCATGGGCTTCTGAAAGATGTACTTCAATGGATCCATTCTCGATATGAGATACGTTGTGTAGGCACATAAGTAATTCCTCAGCTTCTGAGCTACCCAAGTCAAATAACAACAAGTGCATTCCAATAGAGAATATCTAGCCTCGTACAGAGTGAACTTCTTGCTGAGATAATAAATGGCTTGCTTCTTTCTTCCTGTTTCATCGTGCTGCCCCAGAACGCAGCCGAAAGCTCCATCTAACACTGCAAGGTAGAGTAACAGAGGTCTACCTGTCTCAGGCTGTAGCAAGACAGGTGGTGTTGACAGGTATGCCTTGATTTTGTCGAAAGCCTTTTGACAATCATCTGTCCACTTTGTTGCGTCTTCCTTCTTCAGCATCTTGAAGATCGGCTCACAGATAACTGTAGACTATGCTATGAATCGACTGATGTTATTAAGTCTCCCCAAGAAATTCATCACATTTTTCTTGTTCCTTGGCGGTGGTAGTTCTTGAATTTCTTTGACCTTTGACGGATCCAATTCTATCCATCGGCGGTTGACAATGAACCCGAGCAACTTTCCAGCAGGAACCCCGAATGCACACTTCGCGGGGTTCATCTTTAGATTGTATTTCCGCAACCTTTTGAAAAACTTCCTCAAATCTTCCATGTGGTCAATGGCTTTCCTAGACTTGATAATAATATCATCCACGTATACCTCGATCTCCTTGTGAATCATGTTGTGGAAGATGGTGGTCATAGCCCTCATGTAGGTGGCCCCTGCATTCCTCAGGCCGAATGGCATCATCTTGTAACAGTACACTCCCTACGGCATAACGAAAGCCGTTTTCTCAGCATCTTCCTCATCCATCCAGATCTGTTGATAACTAGCGAAGCAATCCATGAATGATTGTAGTTCATGCTTGGCGCAATTGTCAATCAGGATATGTATATTTGGAAAAGGGAAGTCGTATCTCGGACTAGCCCGGTTGAGATCCCGGTAGTCGACACAGACTCTGACCTTCCCATCCTTCTTTGGTTGTGGCACAATGTTGGCTAACCATATCGGGTACTAAACTACCCTGAGAACCTTGGCGTTGATCTTCTTGATGACTTCTTCTTTGATTTTCAAACTCATGTCGAGTTTGAACTTCCTGAGCTTTTGTTTTACCGGTGGACACATTGGATTGGTTGGAAATTTGTGAGCCACAATATATGTACTTAGACCAGTCATGTCATCGTACGACCAGGCGACTATGTCCTCATACTTCTTTAGAAATTCTGCATATTCTTTCTTTTCTGACGCCAACAAATGAATGTTGATTCGTGTTTCCTTGATGTTTTCTGAATCTCCCAAGTTGATGATTTCAGTCTCAACCAGGTTGGACTTAGGTCTGTTCTCAAAATTCTCAACTTCTTTGACAATCTCGTCAGGTATGTCATGTTCTTCTGAATTCACGTTTGTTTACTGCGTTGTCTCTTTGCATGTCACAATCATCGTTTCATCAAGACAGGTAATAGTAATGCTGTATAGGTAAAGTAATGAGAGAAAAAAATGATAGAAATAAATATTGATTCATAAGAAAAATTTAAAAATGCTTTTGATAAATTGAACGATTGTTTTGAACATTGAAGATCTTATTGCGGGAATTAAAATCCAAAAAAGGAAATCATTTTGTAAAGAAAAACAATGAATAATGCTCATTTTAGCCTTGCTACCCCGAGGTTCGTCGGGCTTTGGTTGTCCTGACAGTCCAATTCTTGAGGTAGGTCCCTCTGCTCACAGCCTTTATGGAAGGTCCTTCCTCCTCCTCCTCCTCCTCTAGAATAACGCAACAGTACATATCAGTGTCCTCCAGAATCAAGTTCCTCTTTGCTGCAAGTGCTTCTTCTTCGTCTAATCCATAAATAACGTCGGTCTGTTGGAAAGTCTGCTCCAGATGCGATATTGGTTTCTCCAAAGGGTAATAAGGACCGCGCTATGGTGGCGACCGGTTTTTGAATTCTTCCCAAGTGTATTCGTCTCCCAAACCGAAAGTGGTGCCGTGCTTCTTGAGTTTGATAGGTTTGGAGATCCCCTGAAGGTTCTTGCCGAGCCCTTTACCTGGCTCGTACCCTCGCCAATTCATCATACTTGCGATCTTGCTATCCCACCATTTGTCTTTGTTGATATTGTTGACCCGTTCAATATGGTGGTAAGTTTCTTCGCTTGGCTTCTTCTTCCTTCAATCACTGGGATAGTCCGGCGACTGTAAATAGGGTTGCTACCGTCACCATGAATAATCATCTCTTGGTGGTTACACTCGAACTTCACTGCCTGATGTAGCGTTGATGCTACGGCCCCAGCATCATGGTTCTAGAGTCATCCCAATAACAGATTGTAGGACGCTGGCACATCTATCACTTGGAAGTCCACCTCAAACCAAGTTAGACCCATTTGTAGGCATATGCTGATCTCACAATGGTGGACCTCTGAGATCCATGGAAGGCTTTCACGTTGATCGCTCCATCCTTTATCTCATGCAGCCCTTTACCAAATTTCTTGCGCGTTATCAGCGGACAGATGTTAAGACTGGATCCTCCATCGATCAGGATTTTGGTGATGAAATAATCTTCAAATTGCGAAGTGATGTGCAGTGCTTTGTTATGGCCCAACCCTTCAGAAGGCAGCTCGTCCTCATGGAAAGTGATCTTGTGACTCTCCAATACTTGGCCCACCATATTAGCCATTTCTCCACTAGTGATGTTGTTTGGCACATAGGCTTCGTTCAACACCTTCAATAAAGCATTCATGTACGTCTCGGAATTCTGCAGCAAAGAGAGGATGGATATTTATGCTGGCGTTCTGTTCAGCTGGTCGATGACCGAATACTCCTTTGCCGGTACTTTCCTCCAAAGTCGTCCGGACCTGTCTCGATAATGGGAGGTCGATTGGAAGCCTTCCTGCTGGATTCAACCAGATGTATAGACTCTACCAGTTCTTGTCATACCTTACGCTGCAACAACTTCTTTAGTCTTGACTTTGCCTTTCCTTCTCGCCTTGGCTGTATAGTCCCATGGTACAACTTTTGTATAGAAGGGTGGCGTGGTTGACATCGCCACTGGAATTGGTGCAGCTATCCTTACTTCAAGTGGAACATGTGCCTTGGATGGAAAGACTGCAACCTCAAATGGTGCGAGTGCATTTGCCGGAGACACGAACTCAACTTCAATCGATACTGGTGTCTTTGCAGGTGACGCTGCTTCAAACCCAAGAGGCATGGACATATTTACCTCAGCATCCTCAGACGGTTGAATCTGGACTATGATCGGGTTGAGAGTGACTCCAGGTTTCTTTGGATCATCGCCTTTTGTGATTAACCCGATTGATCCCTCGGGGTCCCAATCATCTTCTATTTCAATCAAGTGGATGCCTCCACCCTTATGGTCCGGAAGAGGATTATTGCGGACATTTGGAGCGGATTCCTTTGCGACGATGACCTTGTTGTCAATCAGGGATTGTATCTTGTCCTTCAAAGAGCGGCATTCATTGATGGTGTGCCCCTTCATGCCGGAGTGGTATGCACATGACTTGTTTGGGTTGACCCATTGAGAAGGATTCTCAGGGGTTGCAGCAGGGATGGGGGTGACATAACCAGAAGCTTTGAGCTTCTCATACAGCTGTCGATGGGTTCAGCGATGGCGGTATATTGTTTTGGAGGTCTGCGATCAAAATTAGGACGAGGTCTAGGGAAGTTTTTACGGATAGGGGGTGATTGGTAATGAGATGGTTGGGAATTGTAAGTGTGGTAGACAGGAGCGGGTTGTGAGTATCTGGATGAAGCAGGTTGATATGTCAGTGGTGGAGGTGATTGATAAGTTGGTTGTGGATCTTGGTTTATAAGTGGGTGGTGGAGCTTGGTATGAGGGTGAGGGTGCTTGGTAATTTGGGGTTGGTTGATATGTGAGTGGAGGTGTTGGGTAAGTTTGGTATTTGAGTGGGGATTCAGTTCTTTGTGCAACCATCACGGCTCCCGCGTCTCTTTTCTTAGACACACCACTAGACTGCAAAGACTTGTTTGTAGCTTGCAAGGCTTCAAAATTTATGACCATACCGCTCTTTATGCCTTCTTCAATCAGTTCACCTAATTTGATAATGTCAGAGAACTTGTGGTTCTCAATCATCATCAACTGTTTATAGTACTGCAAGTCCTGGGCCCGGACAAAGAACTTGTTCATCTGCTCCTCTTCTAAGGCGGGTCTGACCTTGGCAGCGTCGGACCTCCAACGAGTAGCGTACTTACAAAATGTCTCCATGGGATTCTTTTTCAAATTCTGAATATAGAACACATCTGGTGCATTCTCTGTATTGAACTTGAATCTGTCCATAAAGTCAGATGTCATGCTCACCCAATTCGACCATTTCTTGGGATCTTGGCTGATGTACCAAGACAACACATCTCCTTTCAAGCTCCTCACGAACAACTTCATGCGAATCCTTTCATCCTTCCTACTCCAACCATCTTGTCACAATAAGTTCTCAGATGGACCCTTGGATCACCTGTACCATCAAACATTTCAAACTTAGGAGGCTTGTATCCCTCAGGCAGTTCGACATCGGGCTGTATGCAGAGGTCTTCATAGTTTAACCCTTCGACTCCCTTAATTCCCTCGACGCTGTTATGGTGGCCTGGAACATGAGTGTGGAAATGGTCATTTGTGGAGTTCTGAGGTTCTGGGATAAGCAGTGGAGTGTTATTTGGAGTATGGAAGGCATTGCATTGTGCTGGAAGAGTTTGGTTCTTTGGTGGGGTGGTGTGATGATGAGTTGCGGGATGATTTTGCTGCTTTGGGATGTTTTTAGGAAATGTAGGATTCTGGATGTTGACGTCTGGGATGTTGAGGGAGAATGACAGGTTTGCCAGATTCCAAACTTGATCAAGATCTTCTTGAAACTTTGACAACTTCCGTTCCAGCTCCGACACAGTTTCATTGTGAATTTGAATACCCTGGCCATCAGTGACCTCTACCCATTCAACCACATTCTCATTTCTGTTGTTGCCTGAATCTTCCATTTTCTTTTTGCCTTTGTTCTTGCCTTTGGGAGGACTAAGAGGAGGAGAGGGTGGAGGGCCCCTGGATCTTGTAAGATAGGATGATGATGCCAGAGTGCACGAACTAACCTTTGGGGAGGGGAATAAATAAATAAAGAAAGAGGAAAACAAAAACAAAAGGTAGCCAAGTCAGTGAGGATTATGAAAAGTATTGTGGTATTTAAACACATAGTGCGGGAATGTAAAGCGCGTCCTAATTTGGGGACCTCTTTTGTGCCCGAGGTAGGCCTAGAGACAAATTGATTTGGAGAACTTAAGATGCTAAATGCCTCATTTTATTGATAAGAAAATAGATGAATCCCAAAACGACACTAAATAAACAGGAAGTAAAGGTCACTAATGGCCATTGGTCTTACTATATTGATAAAGTAAAATAAAGACATTCCTATCTACTTGGTCCCAGAAAGACCTTCCCCAGACTCAGCATTCTTGCTTCCCTCGTACAGTTTCCCCAACTCGCGAAGTCCTAGAAACAGGTATGCTCTGGCTAGATGTCCTCCTTCGGTCCCTTCACCCTTTTGACAGTCTTCAACCCTTTTGAGAAATTGTTCCTCCAGCTCCACTATGCCTCGCTCCAAATACCCTAACCATTTGTTGGTGCTGATAGCCATATCTTTCCATTCCTCGATCAGTTTCTTGCTAGAATCATGTATTTCGCGGTGCTCATCCTCACACTCACGGGCCCTCTTGCGCAGCTGGTTGTATTTGACTTGTGACTCGGCCTTTTCATCTATAACCATGTGGCCCTGAACGAACCCTGGCTCGCTTAGACCACCCCAATTTTCTTCCAACCAACCAGGATAGAAAGGGGTACAACCAGCATGATATCTGTCTGGCTCGATGGTGTCTTTGTCCATTACAATCTTGCAGTGCCAAATGTGCTGGGCTTGGCACTTGTGAGGACTATCGTCATTTTGGAGGTCATCTCGAAGATGGCTCATCTTGTCGACCCTGGGTATAACTTGCTTCCTACCCTCTTGCCTCATAACTCGAAGAGGGACGTAAGGGTATGTTCCTCTTAGACCAATTAATATTAGGAACGGTGAATCTCTGGAACGGGCGATGAACTCCTCTGTCCTGTTCTTCAGTTAGATTATCAAAGAGCTCGACTCATCCTTTGGCGTTCTCAAGCTGAGCAAACATGTCGGGGATGTAATTCATTCGCTTTGGATGGTGGAAAGCGATGTGGTCATCCCAAACTCTTCGATGAATTTCTTGTCGGTATTCTCCGTTTTGGAGATGTTGCATGAGCCAAAGTTGAAGTAGTAGATTGCAGCATTCGAAGTGTCTTGCCCCTCGTTGACATTTTTCCAAGGCTCAATATATGTCTGCAATGATCATGGGCACAATGCTGAAGTTTTGCCCACCAATTCTTTCCATTAGTGTCTTGGTTACCATGGCCAGTCTAGTGTGGATTCTCTCCTTCTTTATTGGAAACACAATCAGACCCAAGAAGTAAAACATGAAGACGAATACTCTACGATGGATGTGTCCCGAGGATGTGACGGCAAACTCGTCGTGGTAAGTACGGTATGATTTAATGTGACCGTACCTTTCGTACAAGTAGTCAAAAGGGATGTATGACTTATTTAATCATACCAGTTTTGCATTCTTCTTTAGACCCATCATTTTTAGGAAACCTTTGCTTGTGCGGTTCTCAGGCATTACCAACCCCGGGGTTTCCCATACTAGGCCAGCCAGTTCTCCTATTTCCTCCAGAAAAGGTGTCATTTCAATGTCCCCAAAGCAGAACACGGACCTTTCACAATACCAGAACAGGGTAGCAGCCTCTATTATCATGTCGTTAGGCTAGATTTCTACGAGAGATGGTAGATTGCGCAAGTATTTTCTGACGGGAGTTTTGTCACAAGAATGTAAATCTTCCCACCAACTTAGCAATCTTGGATGGATATTGGAGACCATGCCAAATCTGGGGACTTCGTGCCTCATTTTCTGCAAGGCAAACAAGGTTAGGCCCTTACCCCCACCAGACTCGACTATTTAACATCAACAATAAGCATAAAGCATTTAGTTCTCCAAATAAATGCACAGAACGTGATGATGTCCGTTTGGGTTTAGGAAAACCTAGTGGACTTTTGGATAAGGCAATCTTAAAAGCTATTGTGCGGACCACACTTTAGCCTAGCTAGGTTTGACCATGATGCATGAAACAACATGACTATGCAATAAACAGTAAAACATGTAGTCATGTATTTGCACGTTATGAAAGCAGTAAATACAGCAATTTATAATTTAAAAGCTGTTACAAAGGAAGGAAACAGAAAAACATGTCAGTTACTTTTAAAGAAAAAAAATAAATGCTTAAAGAAATAGACAATTAATTGCACATAATGGAAATGGGAAGAGGTAAAAGTTCACAAAGCAATTTGAAAATGGTAAAAACTTGAAAGTCCCCAGCAGAGTTGCCATGCTGTCGCGCCCCCTGTTTCCTCGCGGATATCGGGTTTATGACATTCGATTGAGACAACTCTTTCCTTTTGGAAAGGGGTTTGTGTTTTTGAGAGTCACCACCTAACGATTTTTAAAGGTGCGTTAGGACACCAAAGGGGTTCATTTACAACTACGTTGTTAACCAGAGATAGGGTAAGGGCATGAAATTATCCTAAGGGGAAGGTGTTAGGCACCCCTCAGGATCCACAAGTGTGGTTCCCGGCCAAACAGCTTTTGTGAATTTGTACGGCTTAGCAAACAAACAAATAAAGGCTCAAATAAGAGGGGATTTAAGTCTTAAGCATGCAGATGTTTGAAAATAGTAAATAAGGTTAGATTATGAAAGGATTACGATCTAAGCATATAAAGGGTATCCTAGGTTTATAATAATATGGATCTCATCAATACAATACACGGTAATCACTCCTCAAAGAGGGGCTACACGTGGTATTAGCGTACCGGTCATCATATCTATATTCTACCCTTTCCCACCCTGTGAAAGTAAATAAATCGAGTGCTGGTCTCGACCTATATTGCATGCTGTTACCCGTCCCTTCCTATCAGTCCCGGAGGAAATTAGGACTCCTATCCTAAATGGAGATGCCAGGCAGACCCTCAGGTTTAAAGGAAAAACACTAAGCGACAAGAAAAGAAACATATAGGACTGCAATTAAGGAGTATAAACATACAAATAGGAAAAGACTCAAGTACCTCCACAGATAAGGAAAATAAGCAGCATGACTCAAACACAGTTAAAGTCTTTGATTCAGATCCTAAAACATGATATCTAAATGATAATAACAAAATTGTTGCCAGTTGTTTTAGAGAAACTCAGTGAAGTTATTTTATTCCTTCTCATGCATCAGTAGGTCTATTTAAGCGAGTAAGATGCAATCCTAAGGACATGGTATCTAGTGCACAGAGATGCAAAATGATGCAGAATCAGAAGCCTAAACATGATCTATAAATGCACAAATACTGCATTGTTTAAACATGGTTCAGGAGATGTAAACATGACAGGTTTATTAGTGTTGTTTACCCTAAACAGGATCTCTAAGTGTACATGGCAGCGTAGAGCATGAGTCCTAAGCATAATTTCTATTGCGCAAGTAGGGAATAAAACCTAATAGAATGGTTTCTACCCTCTAATAGCTATAGCATGCATATTTACCCCTCCCTTTTCACTATCCATCCCCAAAGAGTTGTTTACAACAATTATGACAAGCCATTTGCATGAATTACATAACTGAATAATGAAAAGAAGAAGTTATAATATAGGGAGCCTACTGATAGGCCCAGAATCTCCAGAATGCCTCAATTCCACTGATGTTCATACCCTTTCATATAATCCAGGTGTGTCAGAGTTCCCTAAGGATCTCAAAGGATCCCAGGCAGTGCTCACACCTAGAGTCATAACAAAATTTGAGTAAGTGCAGTGTGGAAGGGCCATCCTTTGTGTGTAAAAGTTAAGAGCGAGCTCAAGATCCCCAAGGCAATGCTCACACAGAGGGGGGAAGAACTTAATGATGTAAGAGTAGAGTGAGAGTTCTCATAGTGAGTAAGAACAGTTTTAAAACAGTTTTGAGAAAGAGAGAGGTTTAATGAAAATTAGCTTGAAAAGGGGAAGGCAGTAGCACAACCAACATACTTAAACAGCACACATAGAACAATAAACAGGAATTAAAACAAGTTCAGCAACTACAAGCAGGGAGATGATGGATTGGGGACAAGTATGAAGCACGTAACATGCTCGCACACAAGTAGGCCTCAGAAAAGTATTAGAAGACTTAAACTGTCATAGCCCATTCTATCACAAAATGTTCATGCCAGGAGATTAACAACATTAGATTGAGGGATGCCAAACGGGTTTACACATTAAGTTCAGAGAAGGAGTTCAGGATTACTTAGTTGCTAGGGGGATCATGAATACATGCTGATAATGTACTGGGGTTAGGGAGTAAGGCAGAATTATAGTGAACAAGTAGGAGAAACAGTAGACATGCTGAAATAAGGGAAGGGTAATCACATCAATGAACTAGAAAAGAGGCATGCTAATATCAAGGTAAACATCAGAACCATAAGTAAAAGCATAAAAGAAATAAGAGAAAGTGCAATACGAATAAAAACATGTTGTTTTGGATGTTGTAAATCAAATAGAAGACATACCAGTCTAGAATGAGAGAATAGAACAGTAGTGTGCAGGGAAGTAGAGCAATAGGACAGTAGTGTGCAGAGCAAGATAGCAGTAGAATAGTAACAAGTTACTCAGTCTTGGCTTTCAACCGACTAAGTAGCCAGTAGTCAATAAGAGAGAGTGTGTAGGAAAGTAACAGAGAGAGCAATGAGTATGATTGTGTCTGTGTGTGTGTGTGTTAATGAAAGAGTATTGTATTTATAGTTTGAAAACAGGTAGCAAATAAGGTAAAGTCTGTAGTTATGCAGTAAATAAAGGAATCAGGATTAATATTAGAGAATCAAAGTCAGTACTCCTTTCAATTAAGGGGTCAATTTCAAGCGGTAATAAGCAGTGATAAATAAGGAATGAAGTCATGTAAGACTGAACATGACATATAAGGAAACAAGCATAGTACAAAGCATATAATAAAGGCTAGGTTCGACAAATTCTAATTAAGGAAAATGTCTAAGAATCAATTTGACAACATAATTAACCATAAAATAAGGCAAGAGAATATTTAGGGGTTGAAATCAGTAAAGTATCATGCGAAATCAGTGAAGAATCAATCACAGGGATTCAAAGATGGAAAATAATGCTGATGTAAAACCAATTTATGAGAACAAGCGTAATAAACACTTAGTAGACAGAATCAGAACCTTAATAGTCCAAAATAGGGTAAAACAATACAAGATTAGGGATTCACTTAGAACATAGTATGAATCAACAGAGTCAACATGACATAGGTGGAAGAGATAAAGAGTCAGAAACCCTAATAGGCAAAAGTAGGGTAAAATCACAGAAAACTCAGGATGCTTATGAAAACCGGGCACACATGTTGATAGAACAAACACATTACCTTAGAATCTAGGGTTAAAACCAAGAATTTAGGGTTTTAACCAAATAAATCAGAAAACAAGGGGAAAACCTCTAATAAACGTTTAAACATAATGAGAATCACAAGATAATACTAAAAACCAGAAAGAAAACCGTTTAAAGGGGGTTTAAGAACAGTAGTTCTTAAAAAGATGAAGAATCACTTAAAAAATAGAGGGGTTTTAAGAGTGAACAAGTGAAAACCTCAGAATAAACGTAGATCTGCACAGATCTAGAAAGATCGGAAGATCTTAGAACTACGGTTTCCAGAGAAAACCCAAAGAGAGAAGAGAGACTTAGATGTTACCGGCATTTGGGCGAAAAATGCAAGAACCTTCCTCGAACGGCCGTAAAAGGCCGGAAAACATGGCATGGGACCAGAGATGAGAGTGATTTCCTCAAGGTAGCTTGAAAACCTTCATCAGTGACACAAACGTGAAAGGCGGATCCTTAGGGTCGAGGAGGGGTGAGAACCCCATGGTTTCCAGCAAGGGAGGTGGCTGGAGAGGAGAGACAGAGCTCAAATGGGGGAAGGTTATAGAGAGTCCTAGAGAGGGAGATAGAGAGATGGGTGGGAGAAATGAAGCGGGGTTAATAAGAGAGGGGGGAGGGTAGTCTTAGAGTGTTAATTATGGTAGGTAGAGATCTGGGATGTTGATTTGAATTAATCAATGGCTCAGATTAAAAGAGGGATTGGGTCGGATGAGGTTGACGATTGGGCTGGGTACTCATTGGGGTAAGGGGTCCGGGTAAATTGGGAATTATAATGGCTAAAAGTTAAATACCCATAAAAATAGCCAAGTAAACAAAAATGGCCAATAATCATATAAAAATAAAATTGAGGCTAAATAGATGAAATTAAAGTGATCAATTAATATTAAGATATAAAACGGCTAATTAGTGATTTAAATGGTATAAATGTACAATTAGGCTATAATTATAAAATTACTGTAATTATAATTAAATAATGCCAAATTGGATAATTTATGAAATAATTAAATCCTAATAGGATTAAAAATGATATATTGAGCTAGGAAATATTTTGAAATTATTTACAATATAATTTATGAATAATTATTGAATTTAAAATACTGAATAAATTGGAAAAGAAATTAATAAAATATGGAACATTATGGGAAAATACCAGTTATTAAAAAAAGTGATTTTGAAGGCACATATGCAAATTTTAAAATAGTTCAAAGAAAAATTGGGTATCAACAGATCTCTTGAATCACTTGAATCAATCTAATTCCTAACTTAGACAAATAATTAAGCTAATTACATATTAAGTTAAGAGTTAATCTAAATTCAACTTCCTTAGTGGTTAACTATTGAGTTAATCACTTAATTAGGATAAAAATCAGTCAATATTTAATAAGCTAATAACATAATCCTTAAAATACTAAAAGAGTAATTCTAAAGGTATTAACGAGTAGTTTAGGAACTTCAATTGAAGAATCTTGGGTGTAACAACCCAAGAAGCTTCTAGAATAGAGATAAGTGACCAAAATGAAATAAGGAAAAACCAAATTAAATCATATTTTGGGTAAAAATGAATTTTCAGAAATTTAAAAAGAGAAAAAATGAGAAGAAACTTCTAGATAGGTACAACTGTCTCAGCATTGTTGAAAAAGATGCTGAAAATTGGATAAAAGAGAGAGTTGTACCAAAAATCTATTACAAAAGATGATTTACTATTGAGAATCTCAGAATTTAGGGTAGAATATTCCTTTAATATGCGTACCCTATACAACTTATAAATAGATAGTCCCTCACATACACAAAAGGGGGGAGACACTGAATATTTTTGAATCCACTCCAAAAATACACTCTGAAACACACGGAATATACAAAATTTAGAGATCTTTTGTTCATTTTACTGATTCTTGAACCAAAGCTGCTGAAATCCTTCTTCATTCTAGCAAGAGCCTGGTTTTAGAATCTCATTTTGTTTCGGGGTTCTATTATGGATTTTCTGGGTAAAAGTTGAGGTTATCTATAGCTGATTTTTGTTGTTGGCTATTGTTGTTGTGCTGCTACTGTGTTTGAGCTTCGGATTTTCTTGTTTCGACCTTTATTTGGTCTGTTTGTTCTGCTGTCTTTTATACTCTTAGTTATGTAATCACACTCTTATATGAAAAAAATGAAAATTCTGGTCTAAATTCTTGCTTGAATACCTGTATCTGTTTGTGTTTTCAGTCATATGTGTTAGTCTATTCATGTACGTTTTCATCTGTCTTCTAAATAATGCTTTGATTGTTTTCTTGCTGTCATTGAACATGTCTGGTTAGTTAGATCTATCCAATATTTTTCTTTGGTAATCTTTGATGATTCATGTTCCTTACATGTTATGAGGCAGTATTAAGGATGTAAATCTGACCACCAGTTGGTCAGACTTACCCCAGAAACACCCATATGATCAGTACGAGAAGGAAGATTGTTGATCCTGGGGATGAAAGTCGTGTATATTTTCTATTTGATTTAGAGCTAAAACTAAGTTTGTGATGGATATGTAATAGTTATTAAGTTTAAGACATAAACTTTCCACTGTTTGGACTAAATGTGAATTGAATTTGGTCAGTCATGTTTATTCGTGAATTTATTTGTAAGATAATTATATCCCTTCCCCTTTTAGTTTTAGAACTTGATTGTCGTGATTAACAATTATGGGTTGGACTAACCGTGCAAAGTTATGTCTAGTAGGCCCTGTTGTGAAATAGAAAAGAAGCTCAGATTCCCTAAATAGAGATCATTTGAGATGGGCCAGTTTTTTATGTTGGCCCAAGTTGGGAATTGCCTAAACAAGTATGGACTTTAGGCAATTGGGCCTGGGTGTAAAGCCCTAATGAATTCAATCTTCAACTTGATTTTAAAATTTACTTAAGTCATGAGTTAATCTAGAATGTGAGAAACCTCATTAGCATCATTAAATTAAATTCAACTGCCATAATCCCTCTATGTGATGAATAAAAATCCAAACTAGGAAGCATGTGTTATCCTCTTCTCCCTTTTATTATTGCTCAAAGTCATGACTAGCCCAGTTTTATTAAAATATGACTGGGCCAGATATGTATAATACACTTAGCAGGCACATTTCTCCATTTTGGTTTCATAATCATTAATCACTACATTACTCTAAGTAGCTAAACATCTAGCAAATAATTTCATGACCTTTATACTAATCTCCAAAATAATTTAGGGAGGCAACTTCTCAATAATAATAAAACACTTTAGGCCCTTTTAGCTAATTAGGATCATCAATGCTCAATTGACGCACTTAGAATTATCAAACATCAAAAATTAAAGTATACGTTCACGTAACTTTGAATAACTCTTTCTTTAATAGCCAAATATTTTTCTTAAAATTGTGTACACGTTCGCGTGACACAAATAAGTTTCAAAAATGAACATTCGTAGAGATACCTTTAGGAGCGGATTTTAAAAATATTATCGTGATTAAGTACATGTTCGCGTGACGTGATCTCAATTTTTAAAAAAACAAAATACCCGCTCGCGCAACTTTTTGACTATCTTTTCTTAACTAAATCAAGCGTCATGAATTATGTACACATACGATTGACACGATTTTTGACACATCAACTTCAAGAGGGTATACGTACGTGTAACCCATTTTAATATAGTTTTAAAAAAAAAAGAATTAAAAGTGATAAAAATGTACAAAATGCACATAGGTATTAAACTCAGTAATTAAACAGTTTAGGTCAAGTAAATTATTAAGCAACCGTTCTAGAACCACGGAATTCGAGAATGCCTAACACCTTCTCCCAAGTTAACAGAATTTTACCCGGATCTCTGGTTCGCAGACTTTTAAAAAAAAGTCAAAATTTCCTCGATTTGGGATATTAAAAATAAATGGTGTCCTGAAACACCATAAAAAATCCGGGTGGTGACTATGAAATTAAATAAATAATCCCAAATTCGATTATGTCACTTAAATTGGAAAAACTCCATTATTCCACCCTTACCGGTGAAAAAGGAGGTGTGACAGCTATGACAACTCTGCTGGGGATCGAACCCAGAATCTCTAGTTCAAGGTTTAAGAATTCGAGCTTGTTAATTTGATTTTACTTGGCTTTATGATATTACTGTGTTTTGTGCGCTCAATGTGCTAAATGATATTTATCTACCGCTTTGATATTTATTTGAACTGTATTTAAATTTCCTTCTTACCCCTCCCTTCTGGTCTTCTAAAAATTGGTGCACACTTTCACGTGGTCCGCCTTTCTGTTAGAGGTCATACCAAGTAAGAAATACGGGGATGGATTAGCGACTAGATCGGATAGCCTTTCGTGCTACCGGTACGTCGCTCCCACCTCAACTTGAGTTGTCCGCTCGGGTAAGCCAGGTCTAGAACAAAACCCTAGGTTTAAACCTAGAATTACAAATCCTCATGTCGGATCCCTAGTAGGAATGCTTATTTGCATCATCTGCATTTTGACCTAGGGGACTCAACACAGGGGTTCGATCCATCTAGGAAAGGTGTACCCGAAATAATGCATCCTACTTGCTATGTGCACATTATTTGTCTCGGCTTGTTTGTTGACCGGCTAAAAAGAAAGAAAATAACAGAAAAACCAAGAGTACGGGAGGATAGAAAATTCACCAGTTTCGAAAAACCATGATATTTGAAAAATACATCGAAACTCTATCAAAATTTTTCCAAAAAAAAAAGAGAGGATAAAGGAATTTTAAAAATGAGTCATAATCGTATTTTTTTCAAGTTGTTTCAAAATTGACCAAACTATGTGGGTCTGATTCTCACCGGATGTGAGATACATAGGAAAACCTCATCGGTGCCGACCCTACTTTTCAAAAATAGACAAAATAAGTCCATTAGTCAAAATAAAATCGACCCAGCTTCAGTTAAGTCTTGTACCGTTCTTGCCAGAATAGCCTTAGAGTATTTCACATTATCGAACGGCTGTTTTTGTTAAGAACGGATGTGGCTGTCACTTTTTCTAAAAAAAATGTGCCCTGCTTCAGCCCCAAAACTTTACTCAAAAGTGAGAAAGGGGCCACTTTTGCAAAAATGGTCATTTGTTCAATATTGCGCAAATAGCCATTTTTGGGAGAGGTATCTTTTGAAAAACTAAAATTGG
The DNA here is from genome assembly GCA_005239505.1 of Nicotiana paniculata. Lineage (NCBI taxonomy): Eukaryota > Viridiplantae > Streptophyta > Magnoliopsida > Solanales > Solanaceae > Nicotiana > Nicotiana paniculata. The sequence goes on along the minus strand of MDKI01167464.1, from coordinate 6,756 downwards.
TCTTTGTAAAAAGAATCGTTTGGTTTTATCTTTCAAAAATTAAAAGCAATCCTGACCTTACCCATCCGCAGGTGCAAAATGAGTACTGTCCAGAATCCGCAGTTGAATATCGTAGAGGAAGCTTCCCTACAACTCCGAATGTGGTGGCATGACCTAGACGAGAAGGGTAAAGAATGGGTAAGTGAGCAATTGGGGCTCTCGTTGACATCATGAAGGTGAAACCGAGAAATGACTTAATCAAAGCTTTAGTAACCTTCTGGGATCCAGTTCATAATGTATTTTATTTCTTGGATTTCGAGCTCACTCCTACCCTGGAAGAGATAGCAGGGTATACAGGTTTTTGACAGAATTTAAGGAACCAACAACTCATCTTCCTGAGGCTCATGTCAGTGCTCCGTTTCTTTGATTTCCTATCCATCAGCAAACTACTCAGAAAGAGCCGGGTGGTTGATGGTTGTTGCACGTTCTTTTTCTTGTACTCTAGATATGGCTTTCCAGACGGGTTCGAAACACATGAAAAGGGGTTAAACAACAAGCAAGACAAGGATACCTGGAGAATTCACCGCCAAATAGCCTTCATAGTGGCATTCCTGGGTGTAATGGTCTTTCCAAATGCAAAAGGGACCATTGATGTTCGTGTGGCTAGAATCACACAGGTTTTGACTGAGAAAAAAGATCACACTTTATCTCCGCTCATACTGTCTGATATTTACCGGCTTTAATGCAGTGCAAGTCGGGGGAAACATTCTTCGAAGGTTGCAACATTATTCTCCAAATGTGGTTAATCTAACACCTTCTTCATCACCCGAGATTCATGAGCTATGGTCCTGACAAAACCAATTTCATCAAAAGTTATGAAGAAAGAAGAAAAGACTACAATTCCCCGGAGGGAGTTGAATCTTGGATCGACCATCTGAGAATATTATGGGCAAATCAAATAAAATGGACACTAGGATGGCTACCTGTCAGAGAGGTCATACACTTGTCGACTACGAGAAATCATTTGTTGTTAATGGGTCTGAGAAGTGTTCAACCCTATGCACCCCAAAGGGTTTTGAGGCAGTTGGCCCGGTATCAAATAGTACCCGAGGAAGAAGATCTGAGCACCCAGGTCATTGAATTACACCCTGAAGCTCCATTACCCGAGGCCTTAATTCAACAAAGTTGGAATGGGTGTTGGTATTTGAAAAAAGATACTCAAGTGACCGACCTTGTTAGAGGTGAAGTGGATCCGGGTAATGCAGCATGATTTGAGAAAAGAAATTTCATTAATGAAGATCCCAAACCCGAGTCAGAAAGGCCTTCCAAAAGGCCTCATGTTCAAGCTTTCGATGATAAGATTCAAGAAAGGTTGGTATGGGGAGAAAAGGAAAAGGGGTATCAGGCCACCATCCATGCTCTGAAGGAGAAATTAAGGAACCTTGAGTTCGACAATGAGTTGCAAGCACAGGTAGTTGAAAGCGAAAAATGACAGTTGACCCAAGAGAACGAGGCGCTCCATGCCCAACTCCGGAGTTTGAAAATAGCTGCTGAAACATCGATGAGGAGCGAAAGGGATGAGAAAATCATTAGCAACTTGAGGATGAAGGTTCATGAGTATGCATTTGATTTGACCAAAGCTGAAAAGGACCTACTAGATGCGCAAAACAAGTTAGCAAAGGGGGCAGAAGAACAGGCGTATCATTTGAGGCAGAAGTATAACAAAGAAATGGCAATCCTGAAGGAAATATTGTTTGCCATGGGGAATGAAATGGTCTAACAAACTAAAGACTTTAAAACAGAAAGGGAGCACTGTTATGCACGAATCTGCCAATTGGAAGGAACAGTGCAACAACTACAGGACCAGAACAATGCAAATGCCCAAGTATTGGAAGACCGAGCACAACAAATAGGGCGCCTGCTTCAGGAAAAAGGGTCATCAGGAACAGGATCAAAGAAATAGCTGACTACGTTGTGAAGAAATGTCACGAATGGGAGAGCATGACTACCTCCATGTTTTTTGCCTCAATGATGACTTTCGTCCACCAGGTAATGGATGATTTGGATCGACTTCAGGGAGATATTGCACACAGGCCTGCACAGAGACCAGCCAATGCACCACAAGCCCCGAGAAGACAAGCAGAAGCCCTCCTTTACTTTTGATGTTTTAGTTTTCGATTCTGTATTTTATTTCTTTCTAGAATGTTAAGTTGTTGTTGTTTGTCTAGAGTTTGTACTGTTTCTTTTATGGATATCAGTATTTCAAACTGCTTGTAATGAAAAACAAAGAGCTATCTTTAGTAATGAAAATTGCACCTTGTCACTCTATATCTATTTATTTTGAACTATGTGATGATCTGATTCATGCGGCGTCATAATACGTAGGGGATCCATATAGGATTCGATCATAACCCTAAAAGAAAATAATCAAGAAAGAAAAGAGTGAAACATTAAAGCCGGGATGAAACACATAGTTGTCGCAAACATTTTAGAAAAACGTTTGACTGCTTAGGTGCATTGCATCCCAATGTGTGATTCCCTATATGTAATATCTCAAACTAACCCTTTTGCTGTCTACTCTTAGGTTCTTACTTTTAAGGTGGTTGGTTTTTGCGGTGGTATTCTGGCGATGCACCACTATTACAAGGTCCAAAGGAAGCGTTGCAATGGCATCTGAAAGTCATCTGTCTATTGTCGAACCTAAGGATAGCCCCACATCGGTTATCCCACAGTCTGAATCAGCAGTTGCCGAAGAGAATAGGAGGCTGAGATGCCACATATTAGAAATATGGGATGCTTGGTCTAATGGCAGGGATCCTAGTTCTATCCCCTGTTTCCCTGAGTTGATCCCAAGAACGAGAGGGACCACTAATGTTCCAATTTCAGCACCTAACCTGTTCATACCATTTGGGTTCCCTACTATGACTGGAATGCCTTCTGATGTTCGCCCCCAGGCACCGTCTCCTGGAATACCATCTGTTGTATTCACCGCACGACCAGCTGCCGGTATGGCACAACCAACATTGCCATAACAGAGCTTTGAGCCATCAAATTTCACTTTGCAAGATCCCCAATTCCAACTGGATACTACCCGAGTCACTCCGAACTCTTATCCGCAACATCCACAATTTGAGTCTCCTATGGAACATGAGAGAATCTTGAGAAATCTGGAACAAGAGGAAATGACGCGGAAAATAAAAAGTCTTGAGCAAATCTTGAAGAACATATAGAGCCTGAGTGGCCAAAAGAGCGCGTCTTACGCCGATCTGTGCATGTTTCCTCATGTGCATCTGCCCGTAGGTTTCAAAACACCAAAATTTGAAAAATATGACGGGCATGGAGACCCGATCGCCCATTTGAAACGATATTGCAATAAATTGAGAGGGGCAGGGGGAAAAGAAGAGTTATTGATGTCATACTTTGGAGAAAGCCTTGTTGGGATCGCCTCGGAATGGTATATTGATCAGGACATCTCCCGTTGGCACATATGGGATGATCTAGCTTGGGACTTTGTGAGACAGTTTCAATACAACGTGGACATAGCTCCAGACAAAAATTCTCTGTCCAACCTCAAGAAGAAGGCTTCCGAAAGTTTCCGGAGAATACGCCATCAAATGGCGTGAACAGGCATCCAGAGTAAAACCTCCTATGGATGAGACCGAAATGGTCAGTGTCTTCCTGCAGGCCCAAGAGGACGATTACTTCCAAAATATGATGTCTTCCATGCGCAAACCGTTCGCAGAGGCCATCAAAATTGGTGAAATGGTATAAAATGGCTTAAAACGGGTCGTATCTTGAGTCAGTCAGCCCTGAGAGCCACCTCCCAAGCCATTCAGAGCGGCTCGGGAGGCCTAGCAGGCAGGAAGAAGAAAGAAGAGGGAGCCATGATGGCATCAAGCCTAAGAAGTTCTCGATGACCTCGGGACTATCCAGGCCCATCTCCCAGAGCTTCACAACATTATTTTCCTCATCATAACGCAGCCTACGCTATGCCTCCCCATCTCTACGCAGTAATGAATGCTCGGTCGTACACACGGCCACAAAAACGATACAATCATAACAGATCTCCACTTCCCAAAAATAACTATCCTAACCAAGCTCCATATAATCCACATCCTCCCCAGAACAACTACCAATACAATACCCATCCTGTCGAACCACCCAGAAGAACAAATTTCACACCCATTGGTGAGTCATACTCTAGCCTCTTTCCAAAGTTGGTTCAGATGGGTCTTCTGCAGCTCATGCCTCCAAAAAGGAAAAATACAGAATCTCCATCATACAGGCCAGGTACCAGGTGTGCCTATCATTCTGGGGCAGAAGGGCATGATATTGAGAACTGTTGGACTCTCAAAAGAGCAGTTGAAAGCCTAATTAAACAGAAAAAAGGTAGTGTTGAGGGATGAGGAAGTCCCCAATGTAACGAAAAACCATTGCCAGCCCACAACAACAGACCCGTCATCGGAATAATTTGTGAGGACAAGGATTTTGATCCTTCTTTGAAAGCCATTATTTCCATCGCCGATACAGAAAAGAAACCTAAGACAGCGGAAAAACCGGTCAGGGATGCAAAGAAAACAAAGCCTACCACCTAGAATGAAGAAAAAGCTAATGAAGTAGAGAGAGAGGTACCACCAACCAAAGAAGCCGTCCTCTACGTCCCAAGAGCTCCCAGAAATAGGCAGCTCACGTTGAGCCCTCCAAAAAGTTTGAAGCTAAGATCAGATTTTCCAAGAATGTATGTACCAAACGGGACGTATGTGGCAAAAGGGCCAGTCATCTCACCAAAGCTGGATGAGCCTCTGATCATCAGTCGCAGGCCACAAATTCCAATAAACGATATGTTGACCCATGTCACTGAATGGGTTTTGAAGATTGACAAATGTTGACAAGTTGAACCAGGTCCATCAAAGCATACACACCTAAACAGAGCAGCTGGCATAAGAATAGTACAAGCATATGAGACATCAGTCATTGTTGAGTATCAAAGAACTAAGAGGATGTCTCCTAATACGAAAATATTTCAAACTGATGAAGATGACAGAAGTCGAATTCAGCTAGGACAGAAATAAAGAAAGGAAGTTGAGTTATACTTGAACTCGTTCACCCAGGTAGAGTTGAACTGGAATTGGAAGACAAGCTCAACAAGTGACTCTATAAATACTCAAAGTATTAGTACTAAAATTCGAGATGCACAAAGAATAAATTGAATCAAGTTCTGAAAGAAAAATTCCCAGATATTTGCAAGCAGAAGTATTGTGCAAAGGCTACAGTTCAACTAGAAGAAACAGTTCCATCTGTTTATCAGTGAGTCTAGTTGGTTGTAGTAGGAGTTTTAATATTGTATCTTTTCAGCTTTAATAGAAGCAATTGTAATAGGTACACATTGTTCAAGTTAGAGTTAGCTTAAAGTCTATAGAAATTAGCTAGAGGCTAGTTGATACAAAAAGGATTAGAGTTAGTCCTACGATTACAAAAGAGTTTATTTTGTAAGTCCGTTGGCCTCAGAGTTTTTAGTGAAGTGTTTCAGAAAATCCTACTGAGGAGTAGGTCGTGGTTTTTTCACCTTTTGAGCCAGGTATTTTCCACGTAACATATCTGTGTCTTTACTTTAATTCTTTAATATTTCACAAATAGTAGTAAGTAGTATACCAAGAAGAACCAGGTTCTTCTTATTAGACAACACTCAAAAATTGGGTACTGCATAATTAACTTATAATATTGTGTGGTATTGACGCCTAAAACATCAATTGGTATCAGACAAGGTTATCCTTGAAAAGGCTAACACCTTGGAAAAGATCAAGATGAGTGCACCACCTGGGAACTGGGAAGGTCAATCAACTGCAAGGCCACCACTCTTCAATGGCCAGTACTATTCTTGGTGGAAGAATAGAATGAAGGACCACCTTATTGGAGAGGACTATGAACTCTGGGACATAGTCACTGATGGACCACTTGCAACAATGAAGAAAACTAGTGAAGGTGTACATGTACCTAAGACTAGGGCTAACTGCATGGCTGAAGATCTGAAGAGATGGGAGAAGAATGCCAAAGCAAAGAAGTGGCTAGTGTGTGGATTAGGACCAGATGAATATAGTAGAATCCAAAGCTGCACCACTACCAAGGAAATCTGGGATACTCTACAAGTAGCCCATAAAGGAACAGCTCAAGTGAAGAGGTCTAGATGTACACTACTATACTCTTAGTATGAAAACTTCACTATGAAAGAAGGAGAGACAATTCAGGAAATGTACACAAGGTTTACAACCTTGACAAATGAACTCAAGTCTCTTGGAAGAATCATACTTGAAGAAGACAAGGTAGAGAAGATCTTGACAAGGGTTCTTCCTATCTCCTGGGTAAGCAAGATCACTGCTATCCAGGAATCCAAAAATATGGCAACCCTTAGACTGGATGAGTTGATCGGAAACCTCACTGCTTATGAACTCATAAGGAAAACCATGAAGATGGATTCCCCAAAGAAGGAGAGAAGTCTAGCACTAAGGATCACTAAGGGAGCTGATCTGGAGGAGGATGAGATGGCCATGATAACCAAATAATTCAGAAACTTTCTCATGAGGAAGAAGGGCATCTCCAGGTGAGGAAACTTCAACAAGGCAAAGGCACCAGAAAGGTCAGCTAATGAGGGATGCTACAAGTGTGGAAAGGCTGATCATCTCATCAAAAACTGCCCTCAGTAGGAAGTAGAATAGAGGAAGGAAAGATATGAGAGAAGGAACAGGAGGAAGGAACAGGTTCAACCCAAGAAAAACACAA
>MDKI01264983.1:0-12554 GCA_005239505.1 Nicotiana paniculata | reverse complement strand
CAGTTGCGGGTAAAACCCCCAATCTTTATAAAAACTATTACTAGTGAAAAATAGTTGTTCCCTTGTATTAATATCGAAAAACTGTTACCTATGAAAAACAGTTACGAAATACAAGGGTATATCAAATCTGTTAAACAAAAACAGTTGCAACATGAGTTTTAGAAGCTAATCAAACACATGTAAAATATCATGGAAGTTCAAACAAAAAACTTTCCTTGGAAACATTCTTAAACATGTGTAAAATTCCTATCACTCTATTGCACTATCATGAAGTTAATATGTCTTCTTCATGTCAATCATAAAGGGCCCTCTTTCATAAATTATGCCTACTACAAAAAGGCACACATTTAATATGACACTGTGCCTATTACGATTAGGTACGAGTAATCTAAAGCCTTCTATATGCAAAACTCAGAGGTAAAACTAAAACTTCGAAAAATGAAGCATGCAAAAGACTTAAAGAGTGAAACAGAAACTCAAGTCATACTAGCATTAATATATTAAAACGGCTAAGCAAAAACTAAGTATTAACCTATACTTAGACATATAGAATTTTTTACATTGAGGTGCCCCTAAGTTGTCGTTTGGGGACTTTAAAGAAATCCAAATTTACCCTCGATGGGACTGGGGGTAGCCACCAATTGAGACAAAGATAAAAAAAAGGGTGAACCAACTAAACTTCTTCAAGAGGGGGGTTGACTTCACTGGCAGAAGGAGCGGGAGCAACTAGGGATGAAGAGGCACGAGTAGCTGGAGACTCACCATCAGGTGAAGAGAGGTTATGACCTTGTTGAGCCTTCTTCATGGCTTCCTTAGTTTTAGCTATTTCAGCACTAAGGTCGAAACCCTCTTGACTCATTTTCGTCAATGTATCAAGGCGAGAGTTCATATACGCCCAACTCACATCAACATCAGCTACCTCTTCAAGATCCTCATAATCCCTTGCCCACACTTGAAGCTTAGCTCTCAAACCGTCCTTCTCCGTTTCAGCAGCTTCATGGGCGGCCCTTAACGGTACAATCGACTCCTCCAAAGTTTGAACTTTATCTAAATCCTTACGAGGTCCTCTTGAGTACGAGTGAGTGATTGCAAGAGCTCGCCTGAGTACTCCTCCTTCTTCCCCAACAAGTTTTTCAAGTCGCTAATCTCCTCTGAGGCGCGGGACAGCTGCTCAGCAAATGAGGACTCCAGAACACTCTTGTCTTTATCAGCCTGACTGGAAGAAGCCTCTCTACTGCCTGTTCTGCCGCCATGAGCCTCATCTGCCGCTTCAAGGTACTCATTTCCTCTTCTAAGGCATCCATGTCAATCCTTAGGCTATCATACTGTGCCTTCCAATTATCAGCATCGGCCTGCAACTCTTTTGTCTCCTGATCCGTATTTGAGATCCTCTTCATGAGATCCATGCCTATTAAACCAATCAGATATGGTAAATTTCATATACGAAAATGAAAGAGGATAACCTGCATCATACCTTCAAAGAGGTATGCACAAATTCATTGGCCCATGTAAGAGCACTATGGCTGGCTAGCTTGGATTTCTCAATGGGACCTATCAAAGGCTTGAGCCACACTTCGGGCTCACCCATTTTCTTGAAAAGATTCTCCTCAGCTGGAACCTCTATTACCACCTGCCGCATCTCTCTACTGGAAGACCCTACTTCCCTAGCGGAAGGCAAGGAAGCAGGCATAGATGAAGCAGCAACAGGCACGGGTTGAGGAGTTGGAGAAGCCACGAGCAAAGCAGCAGGCACGGAGGGTAGAAGAGTTGAGGAAGCCATAGGAAAAGCAACAGCAGAAGCCGTAATAGCCAAAGGAGCAGATGAGACAACTTCTCTTAAAAAAGCAGGAAAGATAGCAGCCAAAGGGACATCGTAAGGAGCAAGGTCAAAACCTTCATGGAACAGGTAATCCACAGATTTATGAATGGGGGAATTTGAAACATCTTCAAGGGTAGAGGACTCAACCACATACACGGAAGGCAAGGTCATGGGTGTAAACTTATCATCTGAAACCACCCTCCTTCTCTATGGCATGTGTACTAAAGAACTTTCTTCTTCTTCTACGGAACGAGACTCACCAATCTTCCTATTCGAGGAAGATGAACCAACAATAATCTCTTGGGCCTGATCCAAAGACATCTTCGGGATAAATGAAGCAGACACCCCACGAGCAGAGAACCCTATCAAAAGGGAAAAAGTTAAGCGACAAAGAAAGAAGAGACTAGAGTAAGGAAAAAAGCAAGAACAAAAGCTTCACTTACCGTGGGTCTTTACATGCCAACCATACCTCCTAGCGAGGTACTTCCAAGATATCCTTTCTAAAGGAGCAACGGACAACAATTTTTCTACCCAATCACGGATACCGGAGACATTCTCAACAGTATCCATGATTGCTGAGAGAAGAAGAAAAAGATACGGTGTTAGTAAAATATCTCAAGTCAGAACGAGGAAAAATAAATAGATGTGAGCTAAAGAATACTCACGTGCGCGATTCCCCTTCTCAGGGAAGGGAAGATTTTCTTCACCCACTAAACCAACAGTGGGTACAACAACATACAGGAGGAACCAACCCCTATCCTTATCATCTCCAGGGGTTACTAGCACTCTTTTGCTCCTAGCAGTCAGAGTAAAACCCCCTTCACGAAAAAAGGTAGGAGAGTAGAGATGAATAATATGGTTGAAAGTAAAAGGAACCAAGGCTAAAGAAGCTAAACTCCTAAGACATGAAACAACTCACCACACAAGTGGACCAACTTGTCCTAAGCAGATATTGAAAAAACGGCAGAATTCAATTACGATTGGGTCAATGGGGGGTCTAAACCCTAGAGTAAAATGGTAAGTATAAACAAAAGAATATCCCGTCTTGTAAGACGTTATTCTTTGATTACTATTCGGAATGTAGACAGGGAAATCAGGCCTCCAAAAACACTCCCTACGAACAAGGGAAATCTGACCCTCAGTTATAAGGGCTGGATACCTTTCAACACTCTCAAGGGAAGAAGATTGGTCTATAAGAACTTGATTATCTCTAACAAAGACAAACTCAGCAGGAACAATTTGATCAACTCCAGGTTCACGAAGGTGTTCACCTCTACCTCTAGACAAAGACCAAGAAGCCCTAAACCTCGGAGAAACTAAAGACCTAGAAGAAGGAGAGGGAACTATTTGAGAAGAAGAGGAGCATCTCGAAGGAGTGGATCCTAGACTCCTAAGTCTACCAGCCTTCCAACTCCTAGTCGGAGCAGAAGATGGCGTTAAATTTTCAATATCTATTAATCCCTGAGGTTGATTTGAAGAAGACATGTTTGCAAAGGCAAGAAGAAAGTTCTTTACAAAAGAAAAGTTAGAAAGTGTTTTCTGGAAGCAAAGAAAAGAAGAAAGGTATTTATACTTGAGGACAACCGTCAAACATGGAAAAAAAAAAGAAAAATAATGATGAAAAGTCATAATTGAAGGTGTCACTTCGGGACTGACACAGCCGCAAAAAGCCCTAAAAGGTGCCGAGTAAATGCAGAACCAATCCGAGAAGGACACGTGGTATGAGCATTAAAGGGAAGTGACAAACAACGCTATGGTTCAGAGAAGGATACAATGTTTCGAGGTAAAGCGGAGGCAAATTATTCTCGCCACAAATGAATACCACTTACCAAATATTAATTGATAAATATATGGTAAGTGGGGGGACTATCTGTATTGGTAAAAGAAAAGTTTCACACGTATGCCAGCTTTTGACAACTCAGACAGTTATGTGGACACAGGAGAATGCGACAGCTGGATGCGATTCTTTGAAGAGGTACGGAACAAAGAGGCACGATTCAATAAAACCTCGAGCTTATCAGCCACGGAAAACTCAACCTGGTCAAAACAGGGAAGATACACGGTCAGAATGAATCTGGACAAAGCTACAGGCAGATTCAAGAACCTACAATTGATTACTCGTACATTATGTTACCGTACCCCAATTACCGCTATCCTTTGTAACGCCTCATTAATGTCATAATTAGTCATTAGTGGGCAACCATAGCAAGAGTTGTACGTTATATCAAGGAATCTCCTATATAAGGGAGGGGAATACAGCTTGTAAAGGCATCTGATTCTCGAATACAATCTACTTTGCTTTTCTATATTTCTGCAATATTGTCTATTATTCATTTTTCTCTATTTCCTTGATTATCAGTAAACTGTGTTCATCCTAGAAATAGCTTTAGTCAAAGGATCTAATTCTTTGGTTAAAAAAAAGCACTACCTTTCCAAAATGGTAGTGCTTTTATCTCTTTAAAATAAAGTTCACACTGGACAAAATAGTCATTTACTTATCTTCCTATATATGGTATTAATCATTCAATTTAATTTCCTAATATTTAGAAATACTCATTTAGTTACCTTCCTATTTAAGACCTTGATTTAGAGTGAAAAACACATTCCTAAAATTCTTGCCATAAATAAATGAGAAAAGTACATTTTAGAGAAGGAACTAAAATGTCTTCGATTCCTAAAATCTTATGGTAATTAAAAAGGAAATATATATTTCAAGAAGGAATAAAATTATTTTAAATTCTAAGTTTTCCTATACATAAATAGAAAAGGATAATACATTAAAAGGAAACTCTTAACTACTTTTGTGATCAGTAATTTTTCGTCAACTTTGTCAAACAAAATGTAGAATCCTTTTTCCTTTTTTTTTAAAAACTTTTCTATTTACATGTTAAATTTTGAAATGTTATATTTTTAATTTGATCTATATGTATAATTATGTAATCCATAAATATAATTATTTAGGAACAAATTAGGTGGAATGAGTTATTTTAGAGTGTTCCTACTGTAACGACCCGACCGGTCGTTTTGAGTTCTAGCGCGTCGTTCAGCGGTTTGAGGTCGTGAGCAGCTCCATTTCAGGTATTATGACTTGTAGGAGTGGTCGGAATTGAATTTCGGAAAGTTTAAGAGTTGGTTTGAAAAGAAAATTCTCATTTCAGAAGCCTTAAGTTGGAAGAATCAACTAAGATTGGAATTTTGAGTAAACGACCTTCGAATCAGGATTTGAAGGTTCTAACAGGTTCATATGATGATTTCGGACTTGGGCGTATGTCCGGATCGGGTTTTGGATAACCCGGGAGCATTTCGCCGTATATTGTGGAAGTCAACATTTATAAAGGAATTTCCTAAGTTTGGCTTGAAGCGCATTTCAGTGATGTTGATCTCTGTTTGTAGATTCTAAGTCTGGGAATAGCTTTGTATGGTGATTATAGAGTTGGGAGCGCGATCGGAAGTGAATTTGGATGTCCGTAGGTCATTTTGAAGTCATTTGGCTAAAGATAGAAATTTCAAGGTTTTTGAGAAATCCGACCGGAAGTGGAAGTTTTGATGTCGAGGTCGAAATGCAATTCCGGAAGTTGGAGCAGGTCCGTAATGTTGAATATGACTTGTGTTCAAAATTTGGGTTCAATCGGACGTGATTTGATAGGTTTCGGCATCGGATGTAGAAGTTGGAAATTTCGAAGTTCATAAAGTTGGGATTTGGGTGCGATTCTTGGTTTCGATGTTGTTTGATGTGATTTGAGGCCTCGAGCAAGTCCACATTATGTTTTGGAACATGTTGGTATAATTGGACAGGGTCCCGGGGGCCTCGGGTGGATTCCGGGTGGTTAACGGATCAAGTTGAGAGTTTGGAGAAGGATGGAATTGTTGTTATCTGGTGTGACCGCACCTGAGAGGATTTGGCCGCAGGTGAGGATATGGCACCGCAGGTGCGAAGGATTGATGGTCCGGCTGGGAGCATAGGTGCGATGGTTTTTCGCACCTGCGAGGTCGCAGATGCGGGTTATGGGGCGCAGGTGCGGAGGTTTGGTCGCACCTGCGGAATCGCAGGTGCGAGAGTTTGATCGCAGGTGCGAGAGTTTGATCGCAGGTGCGAAAAATGGCCTGGGCAGAATGTTTTAAAACTGAGAATTTGTGGCCATTTCTTCTTTGGTTTGGTCGATTTTGGAGGATCTTCAAGAGAGGATTTCTTCATGCAATTTAAAGGTAAGTAATATCTTCATGTTTTTAAAGTTAAATACAAGTATATGCATGGAAATAGACATGGAAATTAGTAGGAAAATTGGGAAATCTTGAAATGGTGATTTGGATTTATAGCCACGAATTTGAGCATGGAATGTAGAGTAAATTGTATATTTGATCTAGTAAGGCCATGGGTAGAATATATCTACGAGAAATTTCGGATTCCGGGCACGTGGGCCCGAGGGCATTTTGGTCATTTCACTAAGCGGGGTTGGGAACTATATAATTTGGAATTGTTGCAAATATTAGAGTATATTTTCATTGATTTGTCTTTGTTTGGATAGTTTTGGGGAGTTGTGCATCCGTTGGAGTCGTCGGAAGGACTTGGAAGCCGGTTATGGAATTTCGGAGCGAGGTAAGTTTTCTTTCTAACTTTTTGAGGGGGAATTGTCCCCCTAGGTGGATTAATTAAGTATATGCTATTATCTTCGGGAGATACGTACGCACGAGGTGACGGGATTCCGTGCGTATATACTATATGCCATGTCCGGGTAGTCTAGGACCCACTAGCATGCCTATGTTGTACCTGTAATCCTGCATGTAATACTAAACTGCTAATATAATTGAAATCGTAATTGAATATCTAAAGAAGACTAGAGTTCATTTTCTTAATCATCTAGAAAGATAATTTATTCCTCTGTGGATAATTATGTACCTGGTAGGGTTGTATTATGGAATATCATTAAACTTGGCAAATGAGTTTCAAAACAAAGATTTAAAAGCAATATTACATGTTCCTTTAAGAAGAATTTTACCACTTTCCTGAGAAAAAACTGCTTCTTGATAAAAATACGAATTTATTATATGGATATGTGTACATATGAGCACCTGAGTCGCATGCATGATTCGCGAGCAGGCTAGCCTTATTATTTGTATGTATAATCGCGTCGTATGATCGATTCGCGAGCGGCGCAGATAGATGCATCTATGGTTTGAGCCGTTCGACCCTCGGCAGTGCACAATTTATTATTGTTGGTTCGCGCCGTTCGACCCTCGGCATTGCTTGCGCATGATATTTACTGTGTAGTTGCTATGATTTTTGCATGATTACTGGCCTGGGATTTTAATTTTTCAATTGAAATGACAGAGATTTCAAATCATTAAAAGATTTTGGAAGAAGTTGTTCCTTCCCGTTGATTAATTGTTATTTGACTAAACCACCCATGTTGATTAATTGTTATTAATATGACGAAGATATAAAGTGTTAAATGTGAACGTAGTTGATAATATTTATTCCTATTTTTAATAAATTGCCTATGATAATCATGCTTAGTGTCATACTTGAATATTCTAAATTGACCTTTAGCAAGTGTCTAATTTGACCTCTCGCCACTACCTCTCGGAGGTTAGGCGCGCGACTTACTGATTACACGTTATTTTTGTACTCATGCTACACTTGTTGTGCATTTTATTGCACAGGTATTTTCATAGCAATGTGGAGGATTCAGAGACTTAGGCGAGATGTATCATCCGGAGGCGATGCGCAACTGACAGAGTCTCCCTCGTATTGTATTTATTTTCATTTTAAATTTCCTTGTCCAAGTTGTATTTTGGACAGGCTTTGTGATGATTGTATAAATTCTTAGAAATTGCTCATGTACTTGTGACACCAGGTTCTGGGATGTGTTGGGATATAATTGCTAATATGGAATATTCAAACTATCGTTTTACTCGACAGATTTTATTTAGTTAATATGTAATAAAGTGAAAGGAAATGCTTTTCATAAATGTTAAAAACAGGAAATTGTTTCAATTAATTAATGATTGGCTTGCCTTGCAATGATGTCCAGCGCCATCACGGCCTTATGGATTTTGGGTCGTGACAACATGGTATCAGAGCTCTAGGTTCCCGTAGGTCTCACGAGTCATGAGCAAGTCTAGTAGAGTCTTGCGGATCGGTACGAAGACGCATGTACTTATCGTCGAGAGGCTACAGGGCTGTTAGGAATACTTTCCTTCTTGATTCCTCATCGTGCGATCAATTCCCTTAAGGCTTATGCCTAAGTTTATTCCTACTCAATCTTACACGGCGCGAAGCGCTTGCTATGAATCGGGAAAATTGAGGAATTGAATGTTGCTACGGATGTAATTCGATATGTTTCCATGTGTAATTGGTTGGGGTTGTTGTTATGGCCCTGCAAAAGAATAATATGTTATTTCACCTCGGTAGTTGTGTTTCTGAGAGCGTTAAGGCTATGCTCATGTAGTGATGATGCTCGCGATTGGTTATTGTGTGATGTCGATATGATGATAGAATGTTTGCCCGTATGTTGGGAGTGATTAATGGTTTGAAGGGAGGTCTTCTCAGAGTGTGATTTCGAGATTTCGGTATTTTAGTTCCGTCAGAGGAAAGGCATTTGGATTATGAAAGGTCTGGTTGGGGTTTATAAAGTAGTAAGACTTTGTGTCTTCAAGTGAGGTGGGATATGCACCTGTGACGTGAAGTCGTCGTCATTGATCAAATGGAATGTGTTAAGTTTGTCGGTGATATGGTTTCTTCGGTTGCGTGGGGTCAGAGTATTGAAGAATGCGGTTGGCAGAGACCGTGAGGTGAGGTGGTTCAGTACCGGATAAGCGTTGATAATGAAGGCAGCTAGAGAAAGATGATCTTCGGAGAGCTTGAAGTCATGGTGATCTGCTGGTTTGAGAACTATAGAGAATGATCCTGAAGTGAGGCTAGGTGGTGGTTCCATTTCTAGGAGGCCAGGTGTAAGAAGCGGGAGTCGAGCAGTCGCAAAGTGGGGGAGCGGCATCATAGCTTGGGATTAGGAGATATTGTCGCGCATTTAATGGATGTCCATGAGGAGCGGACGGACTAGTAAAGTTGGTGAATGGGAACAGGCTTAGGATGGTATATTGATGTTGTAGAGGGTGTGCAGTACGACGTCGTTGGAAGGTGTCAGTTGGTGATTTCCACATGTGGGTTATCTCCTGTGAATAGGTTAGCGGTGGCATGGTTTGCAAGTTTCGGCCGGGGATTCTAGTGGCTATTCGGTAAGAGGCAGAATTTGTGAATGATGCTAGAGAATTTGAGTACTTAGGGAGTGCTAGCAAGAGAATTTGGAAGAACTGGACGGACTGGTTGAGCAAGATCATGTTAACAAAGGAGAAAGGATCTCAGCAGGGTCTAAAGTGGTGCAAGGAGCAACTTCGGGCTAAGTGGGGGAGTCCCACCATCTGCAAATGGGTTGTAGGATTGTCTTCTCATGGGGTTGCGGATTATCGGTGTGTTGGCAAGTTATCGCAGCTAAGGGAAAGGAGTAAAATGGTGATTCTGCGTGGGATTTGATGAATGCGTGCAAAAGTTGGCCCTGTCGGGCCAGGGTTAGGTTTTGGAAGATTCAGAATTTTTCTTAAGGCATAGGTGAGTTGTCAGGGTAGTGACTCAGTCACGTGCTTCAAGTAAAAGGGTGTTCATGTGCTAGAAAAGCCTTGGAGTTGATTGTATTCGGGGCCAGTTAGAGTGGGTGACTCTCAATAGCGGTCCTAGTGAGTTCAAAAGTTAAGAATACGGCGTTTAAAGGGTTTCAGGCAGCAGTATGATCGGGAATCGAGCTTTTGCCGAGTGATTTCTGAGAAAAAGGAAGATGGTTGGAATGTTCTATGATATGTTTCAGCGTGCATGATAGTATTGGAGGAGTGAGAAAAATGAGCTCCGGATTGTAGAAAGATTATCATGAGGGTATGAGGCGGGTTACGGGATTTAGGCAGCATAGTCTCGTGAATCAAGGTCACTCGGGATGAGTGAGGTTTGGGTTTGCTATGAGTTGAAGGAAGTTGCTATTATTCCTGAGGCAATTGAATATGATAAAGATGATAGATTGATTAGCCATGGTTGAAATGGCACATTTGCGGCAGTGATCAGTTCCTTCGATGTGGTTAAGTTAGGCATGTGGTTTGTGCCGGTGTGTGTGCGGGGCTTGTCGGCCATCGTAATGGATTTCATGTGGGAGCATTTGAGTGTTATGGCCTGTCAGGTTTAGGCGGATCCCGGAAGGGTTATGGTGGTATACACTACTACTTAAGGATTTGCATGTTGGGCTGTGGGAATTCATTCGTGTGTTGAGATGGTACTCCTGAATTGAGTTAAGTTAAAGGTTTCTATATGATGAAGTGTTCACCCTATTGGTGGTTCAGAAGTTATGATGGAATTCTTGCACTACCTCATATTGGAAAGTTAGGTGCGGTAAGCAGTATGTAACTGGGAGTAAGAATCGAGATTGCGGTTCGGTGTTAATAAATAAGTCATGAACTCAGAAGAGAAAGAAAAAGAGATTCGAAAGTTCAGAGTAAGCTGGTGTTATCTTCAGTGTCACCTGAGATCGATATTCGGTGAAAAGGGCTTTGTACCCTGGTCATTGGTTCTTGATTTGCTTTGCAACATTAGTGTGATCGGTGGTATAGACGTGCAGACTTGTTGCCTTGTGTGGAAGGTCGTGGAAGCATGACCGCGAAAAGATTGTATAGATGTGACAGGTAGTCACTTGATGGATTGAAGATTTGGACTGATTTTAAAGAAGTGCAATATTGCTTAATTGAGAATTTATGCCTGGAAGGCGTTCAGTTCATTTGGTTATGGATTGTGGGGTGTTTGTCCCGGCTATGATGGTTGTTCTCGCGTATTGAGAGTAAGTGGGTTAATATGGACCCACGTAAAAGCTATTAGCTTAGTTTGGTGCGAGCAAGGTAGACTCGATGTTTGTGGATGGATTTAGATATGATTATGGGCTCCGTATGAGCCAGGCATGTTCATTTCAGTAGAGCATTTTTCGTGGGAAAGGTATTAGAACAGAAGATGTTGCTCCGTCTTCGTCAAATTATGTGTTATTATAATTGTGCCGTGTGAGTTATGAAACGACTTGATAATTTCCTATGTGTTTAGGTTCAGCGTAGTGGGGGATGTTATGTGAGCAGGATAGCTCTTGAGATCTAGAGTGTGTGTATATATATATATATATATCGCACCTCAGTTGTGCTTAAGTTTTGTAGCCTACGGCCTTATCAGTCTCCCTAGGATGGTAGTCGCCACGGGTATGTTATTCGAATCGGGTTGCACGCTGCAACAGTGTGATGCTGAGTAAGGTTTCTATAATTATTCTTTCTTACGTTCTATTTCCTATTTTCTGAGAAAAAAAATTCATATTAGTTGCGTGAGTTGAATAGTCCCTTCCTGAGTCATTTCTTATTATCATGTTCGAGCTATGGCCTATTGGCGCGATGTGGTATCATGTGAGGTTGTCGGTCATGTTGGGGTGATTTGTTGTCTAAGCAGTTCATACTAGGTGAGACGAGATTTTCGGATCAGGGATCAGTGCGATAAGGTTATGTGAAGTGTATATTAAAGAACAAATACCATTATTCAGGTTCATAATGAGGTGATGATTCTAGTCAAGATGAGGTATTTAGTTATTTGTTAATTATACAGTTGGGTACGGATTTCTACACATCTCCTCCATTGTGGTGGTATCGTCAGCATTATAGAAGGATGTACGTATATATATCATGAGGTGCATTGGGAGCATCAGATTCGTGGAATTTTGGGCTATTAAGGTTCAGGGAACGTCATTGTGGTTAGATGATGAATTATGCGGTGCATGGTGCTGATTCCGCAAAAGTATGCAGTCATGTTCTGGTATATCGGGTGGTGGATGATACGGTGTTTATCTATTGGAACTAGGCCTGGCAGAGAATTTCAAGTGTTGAGACTAGGTTCTAAGCTTATTATATGGATAAAAGAAGAAATCTTCAAATTTGATCAAGCTAATGTACTCAACTGGGTTGTGGTAGCACGGGCAGGTGCTCTAGGTGTTAAACACTGATTTCAGATAACTCCAGAGCAGTTCTTAGCACGTGCGAGGACGAACGTCTGTTTAAGTGGGGGAAAATGTAACGACCCGACCGGTCGTTTTGAGCTCTAGCGCGTCGTTCAGCGATTTGAGGTCGTGAGCAGCTCCATTTAAGGTATTATGACTTGTAGGTGTGGTCGGAATTGAATTTCGGAAAGTTTAAGAGTTGGTCGGAAAGAAAATTCTCATTTCAAAAGCCTTAAGTTGGAAGAATCAACTACGATCGGAATTTTGAGTAAACGACCTCTGAATCAGGATTTGAAGGTTCCAGCAGGTTCGTATGATGATTTCGAACTTGGGCGTATGTCCGGATCAGGTTTTGGATAATCCGGGAGCATTTCGGCGTATATTGTGGAAGTCAACATTTTTAAAGGAATTTCCTAAGTTTGGCTTGAAGCGCATTTCAGTGATGTTGATGTCCGTTTGGAATTTCGAGTCTAGTAATAGCTTCGTATGGTGATTCTGGAGTCGGGAGCGCGATCGGAAGTGAATTTGGATGTCCGTAGGTCATTTTGAAGTCATTTCGCTAAAGATAGAAATTTGAAAGTTTTTTAGAAATCCGACCGGAAGTGGAAGTTTTGATGTTGAGGTCGGAATGCGATTCCGGAAGTTGGAGCAGGTCCGTAATGTTGAATATGACTTGTGTG
>MDKI01143947.1:0-22309 GCA_005239505.1 Nicotiana paniculata | reverse complement strand
CTACATGCAAGCATGGAGAGCAAAGGAAAAGGCTTTACAGTTTTTGAGAGGGCATCCTGCTGATCCTACAGAAAATTACCAAAATATTTTTATATTCTTGAGATGACGTATCCTGGTTCAGTTGTTAAATTGAAGAAGACAACAGATGAATGCTTCTTATATGCATTTGTTTCTCTTTGTACATCAATAAGTGGTTGGCAACATTGTAGGCCAGTAGTAGTAGTTGATGGGACATTCTTAAAGTTAGCCTATAGGGAGATTATGCTGACAACAAGCACGATGGATGCAACAGGTAAAAATGTAGATACTTTGTAGTTATTTTGTAGGCAGTTTATAAAATGTAGATACTTTGTAGTTAATTTGTAGGCAATTTATAAAATGTAGATACATTGCAGATATTTTGTAGTGTATATGCATTTATATTTTTATATGCATTTTCAAAGATGTCTGTTAATGTTTTTTGGATTAATAATATAGGTACAATATTGCCTTTGGCATATTCTATGGTTGATTCAGAAAACGACGCATCGTGGAAGTGGTTCTTTGATCAATTCAAGAAAGCATATGGTGAAAGAACTTCAATGTGTGTTGTTTCAGATAGGAATGAGAGTATCCTGAAGGAAACATCAATTGTCTATCCGGGCGTGCCACACTATTCTTGCATGTGGCATATTTGGACAAATATAAGGGCAAAGTTCAAGAAGGGTCATCTACAATTAAATGAATTGTACTTTGCTACAACACAGTCATACACTCTGGATGAATTTAATGAAAGGATGTCGAAGATTGAAGAGATAGACCCGCGTGTTAAATCATACCTATATAATATTGGTATCATAGATGGTCAAGAGTACATGCAACAGTGAATAGAACTTGGACAATGACATCAAACATTGCAGAGTCGTTGAATGCTGTAACAAAAGATGCAAGAGAGCTGCCAATAATTGACCTATTAGAGTATATGAGGACACTTTTAGGACGTTGGACCAACGAGAAGTTATT
Source organism: Nicotiana paniculata (assembly GCA_005239505.1). Taxonomy (NCBI): domain Eukaryota; kingdom Viridiplantae; phylum Streptophyta; class Magnoliopsida; order Solanales; family Solanaceae; genus Nicotiana; species Nicotiana paniculata. The sequence continues at coordinate 21,307 of MDKI01143947.1, read as the reverse complement.
GAAGGCAAAGTGTACTTTCACATTCCTTGGGTCCAAATTCAACAAAGAATTGAAGAACAACAAAATATTATCTCAGAAGCTTAGGGTAAGATCTGTTTATTTGGTGCAGATTTTTTTTTTTTAATATACAACATTTCCAGATTGTAGATAAATTGTAGATAATTTGTTGATTGTATATAATTTGTAGAATTTTTGTAGATAATTTGTAGATAATATATTTTTATGATTGAAATAATAGTCTTTCTGTTTGTTATGTAATTGTAGGTGAGGGCTTCAACAGATCATATCCACACTGTGTTAGATGGTGTGAAGCGGTATATTGTGTGTCTTGAAAGTAAGAAATGTAGCTGTGGCCAGTTCCAACTTGATGAACTTCCATGTGCGCATGCTTTGGCAGCTTTAAGGCACATGAATGAAACTTATGAAAACTATTGCTCTCCGTACTACTCAAAAGAGAACCTATTGCGTACGTATGAAATACCAGTAAATTCCCTTCCTGATGAAAGCAAATGGAATGTGCCACAACATATTTCGGATGAAGTAGTAAATCCACCTACGGGAGAGAAAAGGTAGCCAGGAAGACCTCAAAAGGAAAGATACAAAACATATGATGAACTAAAGTCAAAGAAGTACAAGGTGTCATGTGAAAACTGTGGAGGTGAAGGGCATAACGAAAGATCTTGCAAGAATGCGCCCAAAAAGAAATAAATATCATGTAGTTAGAATAGAGTTTCAAAATAACTGTTAGTGTGTTCAAGTTAACAGAATTTTGTGTGTAATCGTTTAAGTTTTTAAAGATTATAATGCAGTTAATTTAAATTTGTTTATGTGTTTGTTAACATGTTTTTCTGTATTGTGTCAAGCATCTAAATTTGTTTTTGATATATTGTAGATAACTGTTAATATTTATTATCTACAATACAACTACAAAAAAAATAAAGTAATTGTAATATACAGTGTTTTCAGATTGTAGATAAATTGTAGACAAATTGTAGTTAATTTGTAGATTGTAGATAATTTGTAGATAAGTTGTATATAATCTATTTTTATGATTGAAATATTATTCCTTCTGTTTGTTATGTAATTTAACTTGAACTGGCAGTTAAATACAGAAATTACCTACAACTGTTAGGTATTTCATACAAATTATATACATATTCAACTACAAAATTATATACAATCACGACATTGAGTGTTTCCAGGTTGTAGATAATGTGTAGTTTTTTAGTAGACAAATTGTATTCTAACAACATAATAACTACGTTTAATATAATGAAGATACACTGTTGTAAGATGGAACAAATGGAGATAAAACCACCAATATATATTCAAGTGAACTACTAAACTGGATAGAAATTAACAAAACAAAAGGTCTGATGCAATAAAAACATAAAAGAATTGTTCAGAAAGTTGTGTATTCTCCTTCTCGTACCAACTAGCATCAACTAAATTACATAAACATGACACTACTTCTTCTTTCTCTGGACTCTTGTTTTCTCATTCAATGAAGGTGCACCCTTCCTCCTTGCTAGTCTGCCTGTGACCTTGCTTTCACTGATTGACCCATCTTCCTGCTTCTTTGTAGCATAGTCGCATAGGAGAGCTCCATAGCGTCTACGATGTTGGTCAATATCAAAAAGGTCTTCTGCAGGAATTGACAAATCTCCAAGACTAACATGCTCCGCAAAGGAAGCAACAAATACACCACAATCGCTGCATAAGACAACAAAATTTAAATATTTACCAAATGATTATAAACCCAAAAAGAATTAAATGTATAGAAAGAGATAATAGATTTTTTACAGTGATTCCACCTTTTGCTGTGGAATCTCCGCAACCATCCACTGAATGTTAAGAGAGTCTGTAACTGGTTTCTCAATGTAGGCCTTTGTGTTCTTGAAGTTAATGTCTTTACGCTTCCCATAGAAACAGTGCATGACAAATACATAGGGATAATGACTGAAAACTTATCAACATAGGATTCAACAACTTGATGATTGCGTGAAGAGACCATGGAATCATACGCATAAAGTTGCCTGTCCGCAATGTCGAAAACGACCAATACCCAATGGAAATTTTCTACAATGTTGACAGGCATGATGACATAGTCAACTTCATCCCATGAAACATTTGCAAGTAGTCTATAACCCAAAATATATTCTGCAACAACATCATGGGGTTTAACAACCGAATACTTCTTTTCTGGAGGAGAATTTATGAACTTTTCATAAATTTGTTCAATCCTTGTTTTGAACAAACAATCGGTTGTTGTAAACCTAGTCTTGTTGTTGGGTCCATATTTGCCTCTTTTTCTCAAGTAATACATTAAAACATCAATGTGCTGCAAACAAAAAAAAAATACATAAAACTACAGTGCAACTACAATTAACTACAAAAAAGCTACAAAAAATCTACAATGATATCTAAAAATAACTCTACAATTTAAACTACAAAGTCAACTTCAAATAATCTAAAAAATAGCTACACTTTAGCTGCAGTTACACTGAAAACATGGAACACAATACCTACAATCAGGTCTCTATCATATCAACATTTATACTACAATTAATCTTGTAATGTTCAGCCTAATCTCAATGTAACTACAATTTAACTACAAACAGGACATACAACTATACCAATTCTGTCCATAAAACTATATGTAGAATTTATACATACAAATCATCATCAAATAGGATACATAATCTACAAACTAAATACAATTATACTACAAAGAAGAAAGACAACATCTGCAATAATGTCTACACTATATCTACATTTCATAATACAAGTCATGGTCAAATATATTTGATATCTAAAATATAACTACAATTAAAATACAACAACAGAAGACAAACTATCTACAAATCATATATTGTGAATAGATTCTTTGATACTTACCGAGTCATTGAGGACTTGTCCGGGGTGAGCAAGGGAATAGAACCAGTCCTTCTTATCAACCTTTTCCACTCCAAGGTCTAACCAAGGCTTAGTTTGGTTATCCTTTATGGAAAAGGGAGCCTTCCTCCTGTAACAAAAAATAAATATAAAAACAATAATAATTATAGAATGAATAATATATGTAAAAAATAAATGCTGAAATGAAAGTGTCAAATTATACATTCATACCTCTTTGAACCTTTGTCGCTACAGTGGTATAACCACTTGTTGAATTTATCTAAAATCTCCGGATCTACATTTTCATCTATAACTGTAGTAAATGGGTGCTTGAGATAGAAAATTTTAGGTCCAACCGAGCTGCTGCCCCCAGAACTGTATAGAGGGATAAATGGTGATCGGGCATGCTTTCCCGGATGCCTGGTTCTCCCCGGATGCATAGGTGTTGCTTCATCTTGTATAGGCTCGCCATACTTAACCAATTGGGATAAGTTGTCAGGAAACTCAAAATCATCCAGTATGACCCCATTCTTATCAATTCTTGATCCTTCTGAATCAACCACATCCACATACTGTGCATCTGCACCTTCATTTTCATGTTCCTCAATGACTTGTTCTGTTTGAGCTGCTACAGTCACTCCGTGAATTGGGGATTGTGCATTCATATCTTGTATCTCTGTAACACAGTGCATAGCTTACTTAACATCAATGTTAAAATGTATAATCAACAAGAAAATATATCTGAATGACAATATGATACATGATTTGTCTTCATCATCTTCAACTTGAAAATGTGTATATAAACCACCATACGCTGGAAGATTTTCTTCACCAGTATGAAGAGTTTCTTCACCAGTTGCACCTTCAACTTGTTCTATTTTGTAATTAAAAATGGTAAATAATACTGGATAATGGTGGCTTGAAAGTTGTATATATATGTAGGAAAATTGTAGATAAAGTGTGTATAAGTGTAGATATGTTGTATAAAGTATGATACTAATTGTAGATAATTTGTAGGTATTTTGTAGATATCTGTTTTGCAGGTGCTGGCCTGCACTTGTTCCCCAATATTGAACTGAAAATGCTGATTGTTGAAGTATTTTTGTTGGTCATTGATTTTCGTTGAACTACCAACAAACTAAATGTTTATGTTACTTTGAGTATATTTTTTCAAATGTCATAAATTGTTTTGGTATATAAATAGATGTCAAATCTTACCTTTGCATCATCCTGCTCATTTCTACTGTTTATCAATTTCAAAACAGTCTTCACAGACTCATTTATAAACCCTCGAAGGCTATGGAGTTCTACAAATACAACTTTCCTAAAATCTTCAAGCTTTCCATCAACCTACAAGTTACAATATAGTTAATTATTAATTTCATAATATGTGCTAACATACATTCAAAAACATGTGCAATTATATATAGAAATATGTCAGAATTTACAAATTTGTAGATATTTTTTAGGTAGTTTATGAAATGCAGATAAACTGTAGATATATTGTAGTTTATATGTATTATCTGCTCAATTCCTTTTTCTAACTTTCTGAGCTTCTTAGCAATAGAATCCTTGTCCTCTTCACCAGCTATTTGTTTGGGTTCCAATGTAGGATGATCAACATTGGGAACCTTAGATGTTTGTTCACCTTCTTGAACTTCATACTCAATTTTGTCGGGCAAAGTCAGCACTCCAATCTCTTCTCCAGATTCACTCATGCTAGTAAACTGAATAAGGAAAAATAAATTAGTTTGACTAAGGCAGAAAATGTAGAGTAATTGTAGATATTTTGAAGGCAAATGTATAATCATTAAGAGAAAAAGAAACTTTACCTTAATCCACTCAGGCTTTATCATCTTCTCTTCAAAGGAAGCTAACCAAATCTGCCCCTTACTAGCTGACCATCTTAGTATGCGAGGTATTGAGTCAGAAGACCTCGTAGCAAGCTCAGTGCTGACGGTCGATCAACACTCATAAAGCCATACTTGCAATGCTAGTGAGCATCTCCGTATGAGATAAAAATGTACATATGGATTTAGTCTGTGCCTAATAGATTCCATCACCGGAGTGAAAGATTTAATACCCCATGGGTATGACTCATACTGCCCAGACTCTACCAAATAGAACCTAAGTGATCTACAAAAGATGCATGGTCTTTGTCATAAGGACAAATGAAAAATTCTAAAAGATAAAGAATGCACAACTTCACCGCATCTTCGTCGTTTACCCAGGATCTATTGGTTACTATTTGTTTCAAATATGACTTTTCCACTTTTAATTTATTAGGAAAATAACTGTTCATTATCTTTCTCACATAACTGGAAGTATAGCTAAAATTTGTAACCTGAGTAACACATCTTAGACCGGTAATTAATGCAAACTCTCGCAATAAAAATTTAATTTTTCACCCCTCAACTGTACAGAAAAATATGATGCATTGGACTTGGTCAATTCATACTTCATCAGAAGATGAATGACTTGGTTTTGCATACATACAGTGGGAAGAGACAATAGGTATCCAAAACATGTCTTTTTTGAAAAGCTTCAACGCAGTTGGAGACAATAACTCTTTTATCTTGCTAGGAATGCTAGGATCACACAAAGTGTGGAATCTAAGCACCCCATAATCCACATTGCGTGGGGAAAAAAGTGTCTATTCTGCACAAATAATAAATTATTTCACATTAGTAAACTGCATAAAAAGGATACATTCATCTACATTTTATCTACAATATATCTACAAATGATTACATAATATCTACAATTTAAAGCATTTTCTACAAAAATACAGCAACAAAAAATAACTACAACTCTGCTTCAAATAGTACAAGCTACCCAACAATCTAACTACAAAATCACTACAAAATATCTATAATTATAAAGGCAGAACATCACAACCACAAATTATCTTCAAAATTAAGACAATTACTATACACTTGACTAAAACACGTATAACACAGATTTTACCATCCTAAACCAAACTAAAGAATTAGAAACGAAACTAATAAATGTTTACCTTCACCAATGATTGGTTCCGAATGTTTTTTGGGTGTTTTTTGGAATGTTTCTTCATTTTTGGATTTTTCGAATCAGGAGACACCTTTGGTTTCTTTACTGTTCGAAATTTAGGGACCTCTTCTACAAAGTCGTCGTCTACCAAAACCTCTTTTCCTTTTCGTTTGATTTGTTTGCCTGGTGTAGAAGTTTCTCCAGCATCTACATCATGTTTGTGTGTTGTTCTCATCTCGTCTCTGATTTGTCGGGGAGATGAACTATGAGTAGTCTCTGCAATTACATGTGGAGATTTGCCTTATTTTTTGGGTGATTTGGTGATAACACACCCAAATCAAATGAGGGGATATCAGCTACTGCTGATTTTTTAGGACTTTATTTCGATGATTTGTTGTTCTTCATTGATGAACTTCAACTGGATTCAAATCTGGAAGCAACTTTGTAGAATGGTGTCTTCAATTTTTGGTGAATTTAGAGGGAGAATTTGGTTTCAATAGTAAAAAGAACGTGTGTAGCTGTAAAACCTGGGTGGGGGTGAGGAGTTAGGAGAGATAAACATGGGATGAGTGGGAATATACAGACTCCTTTAATTAAGGAGTAAAAAACGTACATTAATTATACCCCTAAATTAATTATGGTATATAATTGGTAATTTGGTGTACTAAGTGTAACTAAACCAAACCTTAAACATTGAGGGTAATAAGGTTTTCTATGTGGCATAGGAATGTAAAAATTACTAATCATTTTTAGCCCGCATCAGAAATTATTTATATTTGCTAATCGAAGAAGTGTATAAAATTTGTATAATTTTTTTGTATATAATATACTGTTTCACTAAAAAAGTGTTAAGCTTTTTCTTAAACGGTTTAATGAGAAAATAGAGGGTGAATTTTAATTTAATATAATAATATTGATAATGTAGGGCCTTGTCCGATAATATTGAATGCCTACCTACAAATGCTGAATGATTGTCAATAAATGTGATAATGAAAACATGCAATAAATATTGATATAGGCAATATATATAATAAGAAAGAATAGATAAAGAAAATATATATAATAAGAAAGAATTTATCATTCAAATGTTAGATGACTTGGATGATTCTCCTTCCTGACAACAACAGGGTATAATAGAAAATGAAGGTGGATAAGCAACCCTTGGATTTAGTGAATAAAATATGTTATATTTGATCAATGGAATCAGTAGACAAGACAAGTTTTTATATATTCTTTGTAGTCAACTCTTTACGATGTGTTTTTATCAGAAAAGTGGAGATCCATTTTTTTTCTCTTTTGCTCTTCCTATTTATAGGGGATATTCCTAAGAAACCCTAAAAAGTACAACTGGAGGGATATTCAATGGAATATTCCTTCTCCCTATTCTAATCTTATTTAAATTGTAGCTATAATATGTTCTTTACACAACCTTGGCGCTAATCATTTTTTAGGTGACTCCTCGCCATAGAGTCATGCTCGGCTTTGACCTCGATCACATCTCGTCTTTTTGCAGTCATTAAGTTCAGCCCAAATTTTGATCAATAGAGTTAGTCCCTCCGCTTATTGAGGTCGTGCTCTTGGGTGTCCTCATTGAGCAGACTCTATCTGCGTCCGGTCAGAGGAAATTTGGTCATGATGACTGAATCGAATCGACCGAGGTCGGACTGATGGCAATCGTCAACTGGGCCGTGATTGGCATGGCTGATGTAGGATGATGTCATGGCCACACGCATCATCATTACACGTCTTCCCAATGCAAAACGTCGTTCCCTGTGCTTCTGTCTCTTTGATTTTGGTGCCATTGATGGCTCTTTGCCTCGATTCAGGTGCCACCCAATCCTATAAATAGTGGAGAGTGTCTTCATTATCGGAACTTTTAGCATCTCCTACTCTTTATGCACTTTGTTCATTCATAAGCTTCTTCTACGATCTCAGTTTCCCATTGTCTGCAGTTCCCGATTTCTCTTCCGTTCGGGACCTTCTTTCTCCGACTTCATCAGACACACTTCATTACGAAATGATTCCAAACTCTCCTTATTCTTCTGGCAGAATCTCTGATGCCACCCCCTTATCGGTAGCCCTTCCTCCTGGCGGTGAGGGACCCACAGTTGAGGAATATGAGAGCTTCCCCACCGTGGAGGAGGTAGTTCCTAGGAACCCTTTAGTCAGAAATGACTTTCCAAAAGAACCTGCCCCTGCTCCTGCTCAGGTACTCTCTAAAATGGGACCGAGTCAGATAGCCGTCCTCCGGTTTAAATTTGGTATACCTTCTCACGTTGAGATTGTTCCGGCGGGAGGCGACATAGTACAAGTTCATCAGCCCAGGTATTGTGCTTTCTACGTCTATCCGTTCCTGGTGGGTTATTCTCTTCCTCTTCCCCCGTTAACTGAGGAGTTTTGCCGCTTTTACGGCGTCTGCCCGGCGCAGCTCTCCCCCTACTTATACAAAGTTTTTCTGATGCTGGCAAAGTACGCAGAGCCGGCCGGCCGGCCGCGAGGTTTCTATCCGCCATCTGCTGCATCTCTTCTCGCCCGGTTTCTATAGAGGCACATTGATTCATCTACGACATCGTGGGACCAAAGGATTGGTGGCCGAGAGGGACGATAAGGCGAACCGACGGTTCTGGCATAAATACTTCTTCATCAGAACCGAACACCTAGTGGCGGATTCGACCAGGTTTCCCAAGCAGTGGAACTTCAATCGTAAGGACCTATTATTACTCGCTAAATGCTGCTCGTTCTCTTTTTTCCTTTCTTTCCCTTTCTCTGTTATTTTCGTTCTCGACTTACTCGTGGTTATTCGACTTTTAGCTGAGAGGCGTCCGCCGTCTCTCGTCTTTGATATTGAAGATAAGTTAACTAGTGTGTTACCCCATACCGTGGGAATTCATGACTGGGCGTCCTTCCACAGGCGCTTCGGACCCAAGCCCTCGTCCAGTAAGTGTCATTTTACCTTACGACCTATTTTCGTTCACCGTTGTCCTTTGATGTGATTTTCTTTGCTAGGTCGATGAACTTTCAATAAGGCGAAGGTTCTGGTGTCTGCATTTCGCCAGGCGGTTGCCTCGTCCGGAAGGAAATTCGCTCTTGCTGAGTCTGCACGAGGGGGTCAGACTCAAGCTCCGCTGTTGAGGGATTCCTCCCCTCGAACTGTTGTTGTGCCGGATGAGATCTCTTCTCAGCCTATCTTGCACCTAGTCGATGAGTCGTCTCATGGCGAGGAGGAGGCGTCACCGAAGAAGAGAGGAAGGGTGGAGATTGGGAAGGCCCTTGCTGCTGATGTTGAACCGGAGAGGCTTATCACTTTGGGAGCGGAATCGACAGCTTCGCCACATATCGAGGCTGCTTGTGCGGCAAGTGCCGTCATGGAGAGTCCATTCGAGTTTGAGGGGATCCGTGGTAGAGGAGACCCTACACGGGCTGTGCAGTTGGCTCATCATCAGTGGTCGGGGGAGATAGAGCCATTCTTGTGGGGGACGATGACTCTGGCTCAGATATCGACCCTGAGGAGGTACGATCCTCCAAGGAGAGGGATAATTGCATGGAGATAAGGATGAAGGGTCCTAATCGACACATAGTCATTCCCGTGAGCTATGACCGCTTGGTCGACTCAGAACGAGAGGCAGCGTCCTTTGCTCCTTTGTGTGCGAAAGCTGAAAATAGGACGTTGCAGACGCTAAGAGATGCAGACCTATCTTTGGGCATATTGGGCATGGCCTTGAGAGTAAGTTTTCATTTTTTTACTCGGTTTATCCATTCTATATGTGCTATTTATTCTTGCTGACTTACTTTTCTTTGCGTGTCAGACTCTCATTTTGGAGATTGAGCATGACCGACGAGAGGAGCAGAGGATGACTCTCTACAAGAGGATGGAATCTAAGTATAAAGAGTATCGCTCCAAGCACCAGATGATGGTCAAACTTGTTGGTGAGGACGACCAGTTCCAAGCATTGCACGATGAGATCAAGTAGAAGGAGGAGGAGCTGAAGGAGAAATATGAGGAGATTATGAGGGCAATCGGCCGATACAGCGTGTTAGAGGGAACGCTGAGGTCCAAGGAGGATGAGCTCGAAGTGAGCAAAGGGGTGATGGCCGAGAATGCAGATCTCCAGGCGCAGGTGGTGTCCTTAAAGGTTGAGCTTGAACAAAGAAAGTCCAGGGTCATCGACTTGAGGGAAAAATTAAACGTTAGGGTCGAAGAGCTGAACCTGGTTGAGAGAACCAGTATGGCCATCATGGAGGAGGCAACAACCTTAGAGGGTACCCTACGTGTTTGTAGGTCTGAGCGGGCTAGCGAGGCAGAGAGTTTGGTGCTTAAGGTGGTAAGGTTAAAGTAGCGGGTCGAGGGTTTGGAGGAAGAGCTATCTGGGATGAATGAGTAGGTCGTTACCTTAAAGGCCGAGAAGGAGCAACAACAGGCCCAGTCGTCTATTTCTCGTACTTCTCCCGATCCTAGTGTGTCACGTGAGTTGTACGAGATGTGGGTTCATGCTGAGGCCCAACTTGATGTGTGTAAGTTTTTGAAGGCGGCCGAGAAGGTTTCCGAGGCGGAGCTTGAGGGCCTTCATGTCAAGGCGCGCGCAGCTCATGAAGCCTGTGGTTACGACCCCGGAATGCCCGGTGGGGATGATGATGAAGACGCCTTGGACGAGCTTGCCTCTGACCCTTGGTATGATTATGAGTATGCCGATGATACTGATACGACATGAAGCCTTTGTACTTAGTTTTTTTTGTTTTGCTATTTTTTGTGGGAGCGTCCTCGATCCCTTTTGTAAAAAGTATAGTAGTTTGAACAATTGAAATGGAGCAATTGTAGTATTTTCGGATTTTCTCTTTCCGTTTTTCATCTTTCATCGGTGTTTTCTCTTGTGAGAAAGTCCCTGACTTTTTGGCTGTTGTAAGGTTGATTTGGGCGGAGTCGAATATAGACCGATTTGAGGTCAAATATAAGTTAGCTCGAACGAGGTCGAGGTTTGATTGATTCGAGCAAGGTCGAATGTAAAATAATTCGAACGAGGTCGAATGTAAAGTATTTCGAGTAGTGTCGAAAGTAAGTTAATTCGAGCGAGGTTGAATGTAAAGTAATTTGAGCGAGGTCGAATGTACATTAATTCGAGCGAGGTCGAATGTTAAGTAATTCGAGCAGTGTTGAATGCATATTTTCTTCGTTGGTGTGATGTGCAACTTTGGTGGAGTTGTGTAAGAATGCTGCATACTGCTTTGTTTATTCATTCATTGGAGAATATTACATGTTTCTATTTGCTCCATACATACATTTGATAAGTTCCAGTCTATCTAATCCCTTCATCGCTCATCCTGGAGACGTAGTCGATAGGCGCGGCGATGAATTCAACACTTAAACTTTGAGACGCCCTCTTCGTCGCCTTATTAAAAACCTCCTCGACAAAACTCAATTGGGACAAGACCCGAGTGAGGTAAAAAGAGTACGACTTGGAGGACGTCTATTTCAGAAGTTGAAGTATTTGAGGTGGGTGACGTTCCAATTATTTGGCAGTAGCTTTCCTTCCATTGTTTCTAGTTGGAATGACCCTTTATTTGCTGCCGCCGTGATTTTGTATGGCCCGTCCCAATTGGTTCCTAGTTTGCCTTCTCTTGGGTCCTTGCTCGCCTGTGTTTTGGCCTTGAGTACATAGTCCCCGACCTTGAGTGGTCTTACTGTGGACTTTTTGTTGCAGTACCATTCTGCTTGCTGTTTCTGAGCTATCATTCTTATGTAAGCCATGTCTCTTCGCTCGTCTACTTCGTCGAGGTCTTGCTTCCTATTCTCGTCGTTGCTTGGTCCGCTCTCATTAGAGTATCTCAAACTTGGTTCTCCGACTTCGACTGGTATTACTGTGTCGGTCCCATAGACTAGTGAATATGGCATTTCTCCTGTGCTTGTTTTTGGCGTGGTGCGGTATGCCCATAGCACTTCTGGTAGTAGTTCCGTCCATAGTCCCTTGGCGTCCTCGAGCTTCTTCTTCATGATGTTCAGTATTGTTTTGTTGGAGGATCCGGCTTGCCTGTTTCCTGCAAGATGATATGGCGTGGAGAGTATTCGCTTGATGTGCCATTTCTTGAAGAATTCAGCGGTCTTTTTCCCGGTGAACTGGGGTCCATTGTCACAACTGATTTCTTTGGGGATGTCGAAGCGGCATATGATGTTCCTCCATATGAATGTGATAACTTCTTGTTCGCGTATTTGGGCGAATGCGCCTGCTTCTACCTATTTAGGAAAGTAGTCAGTTAAAACCAAAATGAATCGTACATTACCTTGTCCCGCTGGAAGTGGTCCAACAATGTCCATTCCCCATTTAATGAATGGACATGGCGATGCGACTGAATGGAGGTGCTCGCCCACTTGGTGTATCATTGGAACGTATTTTTGACACTTCTCACACTTCTTAACGATGTCGTCGGCTTTCTTTTTCATGGTGTGCAAGTAATATCCTGCTCGTATGAGGCATCTAACGAGGGATCAGTTACCCGTGTGGGATCCACAGTGGCCTTTGTGCACTTCCTCGAGGACGCGCCTGGTTTGGTTTGGCCCTAGGCATTTTGCCAAGGGGTCACCAAAAGTTCTTTTGTACAAGTCATGGTTGATGATACTGTATCTGGCCGCCTGCATTCGAAGCTTCTTCGCTTCTTTTTTGTCTGATGGGAGTACTCCCTCCTACAAATACTCTATAATACGGTTGCGCCAGTCCCAGGTTAAGTTTACAAAGTGTATCTCTATTTGGTCTATTAACGAATGGAGGATGGTGACCATGTTTTCCTTTCTGCTTATATTCTTTGTGGCTGCTGCTAATTTGGCGAGGTCATCTGCCTCGATGTTTTATGCCCGGGGTATCTGGTCGAGTTGACATTCGTCGATTTACGGCAGTAGCTTATGAATTTCTGCCTGGTACATTTGTAGCCTTGGTTCTTTGATTTGAAAAGTTCCTGTGACTTGGTTGACCACGAGTTGTGAGTCACATCGGAGGATGACTCGTCGTGCTCCACACTTGAGAGCTAGTCTCATTCCTGCAGTAACAACCTCGTACTCGACCTCATTGTTAGTCATATCGGGGCACCGTATGGACTGACAGATGACTTCGCCTGTTGGGACCTTGAGTACGAGTCCCAGTCCAGATCCTGGCGTGTTGGAAACGCCGTCGGTGTATTGGACCCATAGGTCGGGTAACTTGGGAGAGGTACGAGAAGCTTCCTGCTCGACCTCAGGCATTATTTGGGCACTAAAATCGGCGACGAAGTCGGCGAGTACTTGCGACTTTATCGTTGTTCGTGGCTGATATGTTATATCATGCTCGCTTAATTCGAAGGCCCATTTGTCCAATCTCTCCGACAACTCGGGTTTATGTAGGATTCTTCTTAGGGGGAAGGTCGTGACCACCGACATGGGGTGGCATTGAAAATAGGGTCTAAGCTTTCGTGAAGCTACGACTAATGTCAGGGCCAGCTTTTCTAGGTGGGAGTACCTTGTTTCAGCGTCGACCAGGGTTTTGCTAATGTAATAGATTGGAGATTGTGTTCCTTTGTTCTCACGGATCAACACTGCACTTACTGCGACGTCCGATACGACCAAGTAGATTAAGAGACGCTCGCCGGGTTCCACCTTGACGAGAAGCGGGGGCGAGGAGAAGTATGCCTTTAGTTCTCTTAGGGACTTGATGCACTTGGAATTTCACTGGAGTCCATTGTTCTTTTTAAGAACGTTGAAGAATTTGTGGCAACTGTTAGAGGATCATGAGATGAACCTCGACAAGGCGGCTATACGGCCGATCAGTTTCTACATCTGTTTCTTACTGGTCAATATTTCAGGTATTCCCTTAATGGATTTGATTTGGTTGGTGTTGACCTCAAGGCCTCATTGCGACACCAGACAACTGAGGAACTTCCCAGAGGTCACACCGAAGGCACACTTTTCGGGGTTCAGCTTCATGCCGTATCGCCTTAGTATATCGAAGGCTTCCTTCAGGTGGTCAATGTGGTCCTCCTTTCTTTTAGATTTGACCAACATATCGTCTATATAGACTTCCATTGTTTTGCTGAGTTGGTCTTTGAACATCTTGGTGACCAGATTTTGATAAGTCGCCACTGCATTCTTCAACCAGAACGACATAACTCTGTAGTAGTACGTCCCTTGGTGGGTGATGAAAGTGGTCTTTTCCTGGTCCTCCTCCTCCATGAGGATTTGGTGTTAGCCTCAGCAGGAGTCCAAGAAACTTAACAACTTATGCCCTGCTGTTGCGTCGATGAGTTGATCGATGTGGGGCAACGAAAAGGAGTCTTTTGGACAGGCTTTGTTTAGGTCTATGAAATCCACGCACATGCTCCACTTCCCATTTTTCTTCTTTACCATGACCATGTTGGCGACCCATTGGGGGTATTTTGACTCTCGGATGGAACCGTTGGCGAGCAATTTTTCTACCTCTTCGCGGACGGCCTCATTGATTGCGGCATTGAATTTTCTTATGATTTTTCATACCGGCGGGGTAGAGTGGGTCGACGTTCAGTTTGTGTATAGCAATGTCTTTCGGTATACCAGGCATATCTGCATGGCAGAAAGCAAACAGATCGCCATTTTCAATTAAAAATTTATGAAATTTACCTAGTTCTGAGAGTTTGTGACCGATGTAAGCCTTTTTGTTGTGGTCGTTGGTATCCAGTTGGACGGGATCAAGGTCTTACACCATTGACCCTGTGGTTTCTAAGACGTCATGTTCCTTGATGGAGACTTTTTATTTGTCGAGTTCGGGCCCCGACTTCAGTGATTGCTATGCTATCGAGTCCTTTCCTTTTAATTGTTGGGTGTATGTGCAATCTTGCGCGATACGGTAGCATTCTTGGGTTGTGCACTGTTCACCGTGGATGCTGAATATTCCCCACGGGGTAGGAAACTTGATGAGTTGATATAAGCTGGACGAGATGGCCCTCATGGCGTGTATCCAGGGTTTCCTTATGATGGCGTTGTAGGCTGTATCCTGGTTCATGACATGGAATGTCGTTTCGAGGGTGACGCCCTAGAACGTGAAATGTTATCTCTCCTGAGGTTCGTTCGATTGCACTGTTAAAACCTGTTAGTGTTATGCAGCGTGGTACTATCTTGTCCTCGAGTTTCAATTGTGTGAGAACCCGAGGGTGGATAATACACGCGCCACTCCCGTCGTCTACCATGGTTCTCTTAACATCAGTATCTAAAATACGTAAAGTAATGACAAAAGCGTCGAGTGAGGAAATGTCAAACCATGGGTATCTGACTTATCGAAGACGATATTGTTTTCGAGGTCATCATACCGTTCATGGGTGATTGACCGCTTTAGTTTTTGCGTGGTGGTGAACTTCACGTGGTTGATTGGTGCTTCGTCGCCTCCGCCGATGATCATTTGGATGGTGCGGGCGGGGGAGGGTGATTTTGGAGGGCCTTGATGTTTATCTTGTCCGCGACCAAAATTGGCTTTTCCTCGGTCGCTCATCAACTCCCTTAAATGTCCTTGGTGAAGCATGTTTACCATCTCTTGTCTTAGGGCTATGCAGTCCTCGGTCTTATGGCCCCGCTCCTGATGGAATTCACAGAGGGCACTCAACCTTCTGAAATTTGGGTCGGACTTCATCTTTTGCGGCCATTTCACCTTAGGTCCGAGCTTCTCTAGGGCATACACTATTTCTGAAGGGGTAACACAAAAATGCTGAGTGGATAAAAGTGGAGGCATACCTCTTTCGTTTCGGTGAGTCCCAACGTGTGGCATGGACGGCCCTTTGGTTTCGCGGAGAGGCGGACGGATGGCCGTTCTGATATATGGTTGGTGCCTTTCTCGATTGAGGCGTGGTCCTGAATGATATCTTTGGCTGTCATTACAACGGTCTTTCCTCGACTCCGTTTGGACTGAAGTTAGCCGTTGAGGTCGTCCTCGCCTTCTCTCACCTCGACACAGTAGGCGTTATGAATTTCTTCCCAGATGGTGGAGGGTATTTCATGAGTCTGCTTAACAACTTTCTGGTCAGCCTCGACCCGTTCCTGTTTAACCCATTTTGGAAGGCTGCTACTGCCATCCCTTCTGATATGTTTAGCAGGCTCATTCTTACTCTGTTGAATCGGGTGAGGAAGTCCCTGAGTCCCTCGCCAGGCGATCGTCTGACGGCGAATATGTCGTTCATCCTGGCCTCTGCTTTCTTGGCCCCGGCATGGGTGGTGACAAACTTGTTGGCCATTTCCTCGAACATCATTATGGAATGTGCTGGTAATTGTGAGTACCATGTTAAGGCTCCCCGCTGTTAGGGTTTCGCCGAACTTCTTCAGCAATACTGATGGCACCTACTCTTTCGAGAGGTCGTTGCCTTTTACTGCCGTGACGTAATGAATGATATGATATTCGGGGTCTTTTGTGCCGTGATATATCTTCAAATATGGTGGCATTTTTAAGGTCTTAAGTATAGGATGTGGGGCTGCCTCCTCGCTGTATGGCTGTTCAATGAACCGAGCGACGTCCCATTTTGGTAGAAGTTTTGGGGCTCCCGGTATCTTATCAACCCTTTGTTAGTGCTCCCTCATCTGGTCGCGGAGTGCTTTATTCTCGTTCTCCATTTTTTCCATTTTCTTTAGAATGGCTGCGAGCGCGTCATTACCTACATCAACAACAATGTGAGTGTTACCTGCTGGAAGAGGAGCGTGCTAATCGTTGATGGTTGCTGTGGTGTCCGCTCGTGCGGTGCTTCTACTCGCCCCTTGAGCGGATTTGTCGAGTATGTTGCTTAGAGTATTTGTCAACCATGCCTCTAGTAGTTTTTTCACTACTGGTGGCGCTTCCTCAGTTGTGGACGTGGAGGCCCCCTTTTCACGTGAAGCAGTTACACTCCCATGAGGGGGAGGCGAGTCGCTTCGCCTGGGTGAGGCACTCAGTGTCACATTATCCTCGTATTCTCTGTCAACCTCGTTGATGGTGCTTGGGAGGTTGTTAGTGACATCCACCACTGCTTTCAGTCTTTCATCTCCTTTTCCTGCTATGGTTGGCTCGTGCAAACAAGAAAAAGATGATTGTTGTTGTTCTTTTTTTTTAGATCTAGAAGAAACAAAAATTTTAACTAGAATCTCCCCATAGACGGCGCCAAATTATTTTACCAAAAAAGTGTTAAACCTTTTCTTAAACGGATTAATGAGAAAATAGAGGGTGAATCATAGTTAAATATAATAACTGCTAGATCTGAAGTTTATATATATTGATAATGTAGGGCCGTGTCCGATAATATTGAATGCCAACTACAAATGCTCAATGATTGTCAATGAATGTGATAATGAAAGCATGCAATAAATGTAATAAGAAAGAATTTATCACCCAAATTTTAGATGACTTGGATGGTTCTCCCTCCTGACAACAACGTGGGATAATAGAAAATGAAGGTGGATAAGCAACCCTTGGATCTAATGAATAAAAGATTTATATTTGAGCAATGGAATCAGTAGACAAGACAAGACTTTGTATATTCTTTGTAGTCAACTATTTACAATGTGTACTTATCAGAAAAGTGTACTTATCAGAAAAGTGAAGATCATTTTTTTCTCTTTTTCTCTTCTTATTTATAGGGAATATTCCTAAGAAATCCTAAAAAGTACAACTGGAGGGATATTCAATGGAATATTCCTTTTTCCCTATTCTAAACTAACTTTCTAACCGTTGCTATAATACGTTCTTTACAAGAACTCGGCGCTAATCCTTCTTTAGGTGACTCCTCGCCATAGAGCCGTGCTCGGCTTTGAACTCGACCATATCTCGTCCGTTTGCAGTCATTAAGTTCAGCCCAAATTTTGACCAACACACATACAAACTGTATATATACAAAAAGATATACATATTTTATATATTTTTTCGGCTATTATTTTTACAGCGGCTATATAATGTCATTTTCATTGTAAATTTAAAAATAGCCAGATTTACTAGTGGTAAATGAAAAATAGTCATAGTTTCAAAAGTAATCGAAATTTAGCTACTTTTCATGTAAAGAAAAACCTGAACGAAAATACTCTAGCACAATATACTGGAGTTCGAATTCTTTACATGTTAACTTTCCAGTATATTATGCTGGAACTTCAATATATTATGATTGAGTTCCAATATATGGTCCAACATAATGCTGGTAGTTCATACACATGTGCTCTAAACTTCACTATATTATGCTGGAACTTTCCGTGTGATTAGGGGTGGCAATTTGAGTCCAAATCCATCCAACCCCCCAACCCGCCCAGAGATTAATGAGTTGGGCTACAAACATTTTAGCTCATGGGTCTTTTTGGGTTGAGCCCAAGTTATCCCATTATTTTTTATAGCACATTCTGACCCATTAAGCAGCTCAAGTACAACTCAGAGTTTCACCCAAACAAAGGGATCTCAACCCAACTTATCTAGAAATTTACTTAGTTGCTCCAAATTTTAATTTTTTTTTTGTATTTTCAATTTTCAATTTTTTTTGTATTTCTACACCATCCCACCCCACCCCACCCCACACCCCCATCCCCACCCCCGCGCGATAACCCTCTCAATTTTTTATTCTTTTTTACTTTTCATTTTGTATTTTGTATTTTCAATTTTCAATTTTTTTAATTTTTTTTTATATTTTTAATTTTTAATTTTTAATTTTTTGTTTTTTGTTTTTTATTTTTCTGCACCACCCACCTACCCCTAACACCCCGATCCCTACCCGCAAAATATTTTTTAACTTACACATTTTAAGGTAAAAGGCTTTTTTATGCAAGATGAGCATGGTTCTAAAACATGTGTCAAGTTGGACGGGTTGAACGGGTTGGACAATGACCCATTGTTTAGTCCAGTTTGACCCAATCCATCTTAGCCTAAGTACACCTTGGGCTGGGTTGGGTAATGACCCATTTATTGACCTAATCCATATTGACCGACCCAAATTAAGCCCAACCCGCTCATTTGCCACCCCTACGTGTGATGGAATCCAGCATAATATGCTGGAAGTTCATGCACAGGTGCACCAATCTTCATTATATTGTGCTGAAACTTTCTGTGCTGCAGCAAAGTGGCTATTTTTCAATAACTTTACGAGCGCTGGCTATTTTTTAATTATCAGTCCAAAAATTGACTAGTTCGTGTTATTTTCACCGAAACCCTCGAGCCTCTGAAGAAATAGGCTTAATTTTTTGACTCTTGTTTGCCCTGTGGAAAATATTTTAATGTCAAAAGTTAACGGTGTTACCCACGCTATGAGACAAGTTGGGTCAAAAAATTAATAATGACACTGAATTATCCTATTTGCCCAAAACACCCTTGTCTATGAGTAGACTTACAGCTTGTCGCCCAAATTGTTTTCAATTATATTATCTGGATAACTGAAAACAAATATACGAACTTGGCAAACATAGATTCATAGTGTTTTCGGCGTAAGTGCATAAATAACCATTTTCAGGGATGCTATTTAGAGATTAGCCGATACTTATTTTGTCATGAAATTTTAAATTAAAAATCTTTAACTTCAGGATAACTCTGGATATTATTGTCCTGAAAAATTAAACGGCAAAACTGAAATTCAGGACACACTAACTAATTCCTAAATAGCAAAAGAGAACGAACGTATCTTGTAGGAATCCCAAAAAAATCTTTGATTTCTTCCGAAAATAAATGATTAATCATCTGCTTCTCACGTTCCGTGAATAGCCGGGAATTTTATCTCGAGGCCTAAGTATGTTGTTCTCTTCGTTACGAAAGTTCAACCAGCATAGAAGCCTTGATTTCAAAAAACCAATAGAGTAGTTATCTGGTGTCATTTTTAAGTAGCTTTTGGACCTTAGCCGATGGTTTGATTAATGAGCTGCCCCATTTCTATTTGGACCTTAGTGGATTAGCTTTGAATGGTGGGCTGACCCATCTCTAGCTGCCGTCATAGAGGAGGAAATAGTACAACATAACTCTCGTCAGTTTGAATGGATTTGAATTGAATAACATGATTCGACAGGAATTTTTTGTATTTTATTTTGGATTTTTGATGTATAAGAATTAAATATTTTCTAGGAGATTGACCATAAAATTAAAGAAAAATTTACAATGAACCATAAACCCAATTGAGTGTAAGGTAGTGCAACTATGTCAAACCTTTTTATTGATAAAATAATGTGGACTAGTTAGTTTAATAATTAAAAATAGCGAGCACAATATGTTGGATTATGGAGTTTCTGCATATAAATTTACATTATATTATATTGGAAGTGCAGCACATTATACTTGTAACTCATATGTAAAAAATTCGAACTCTAACATATTATGCTGGAATTTTGTCGGATTTTTAAGTATGTTTTTGTTAAGATTTTATTTTTACATTATAAAGTGGCTACTTTCGATTATTTTTTAAAATGTGACTATTTTTCATTTACCAATTGTAAATTTTGCTATTTCTGATTTCCGCCCCTTTTTATTCGTACTCCAATTTGATTTCTGGGCCTTTAAAAGATTTTTTTTCTTCTTTTGACGTGATTATCCTGAATTGTTGAAAGGACGTTTTCACCAAATACAAAAAGAAAAAAGAAAAAGGAAAAAGAAAAGAATCGTAAATATTTTCGATGATTCTAAGTAATTTCCCAACCCTTATTCCATATACTAGTAATTGTTTATATTATCATCACTTGAAAATATTGCATAAATAATGCTCCTTTGTTTATATTGTATTTAATGCCATGCGTTAAAAGCCAAACTTTCTAACATAAACGATGCGGCTAATCGAGTTAATTTCATGAAGACTAAGAAGAGAGTTAACGTTAATTGACATAATTAGGTCACTTCAAATTATTTGTTAAGTAAATGTACGTTATACTAAACATGTTTAGCTAGTCAAATGGCTTAAAATATTCTTCATTTGTGTGTATGATAAAGTATGAGATTGGCATCAGTTATGGTTGTGATCGATAGGGTGGATTCCCCCTTCTCAATTAGTGGTCTCTGGTTTTGGAATTTTTTTTTTTAATTGGAAGCACTTTCCCATTTAATAAAACTTATGCGCCACTAATCCACATAAATCGGGGCTCTAAAACGAATCAAATATCGAGTGAAAAATCAAAATCAAAAAGAAAAAAAGATGTTAATGCGTGGGAGACCTTTCCTTGAGATGACACAATCTCAAGCATTTTGACTCACTTAAAAATCGACCCAACCCGCTTATTTAACACCCCTGAGGTGCGTAGAAAACGAGAGTTGACAGATGGAAAAGGGTGGTTGGAATTAACATGGAACATGAACCACGACTTTAATTTCTTGATACTATCAATGTTGAGCAGAGGTGTACTCGAAATTTTTACGTGACGCGAGCATAATATTCTATTCAACCAGTAAATGTTTTTAGTACTCAAAGTGCCACGTGCTTTAGATGAATTATTTTCAAGGTATATATATATATA
>ML344652.1:0-57266 GCA_005239505.1 Nicotiana paniculata | reverse complement strand
GATAGCCGGGCGTTTGCCCCCTAAAGCCTGACCCTACCTGGCGTTAGGGGGGCGTTTAACCCATAAGGCCAGGCAGCCCCTGGCGTTAGGGGGGCGTTAGGGCCCAAACTCCAGGCCTGCCCTGGCCTTAGGGATGCGTTAGAGCCCAAACGCCCGGGGTCCCCATTTTCGGCCAAATCCGAGTTTTGACGAGTTAAGTGTTTCCCGGTTGAAATAGAAGTATCCTACATGGTTAGGGTTGGCCCAAAACATATAAATAGACACCAAACCACAAAATTTAGAGGACGGAGGAGATTCGGAAGGATTTCGAAGGATTTAACAAGAAAACACCATAGAAGTGACAAACATTGATTTTTACATCTAGTATTCATTACTTTGTATTTCCATTATGAAATTTCTTTTAGTTTTGATTCTCAATAACATGAGTAGCTAAATTCTTTAGTCTAGGGTTTTGGTAGAACCCGTTGGGGATGAATTCATTGTGATATTAATATATTTTGGTTGATTAATCTCGTTTTGTTCAACTACGTTCTTATTATAGTTGATTGGAAGGGCCCTTGATTAACTATTACTATTTATTATGTATCTACTTGAGAGAGAGAGAGTGCATATTTAGGTAGTTTCTTGAACAACACCACTCCCGGAATATAGACGGAAGTCATAACCGAGGGTTTAGAGGTTAGATTAGAGATAACGATACCTCGGGTGCAATCTAAAGTGAACTGTATTGCGATCTAGCTAGCGTAACTTGAGAGAGTGCGTTTAGTAAATTATCATAATTACTTGAGAGAGATTTATCATAGTTAGAGCGTTCATGATTGACAGAGATGGCCAATTAAACTATAAGACATATCCAAGGAAGAATTCACCAACGGGGGAAACCATAATCTTAGACCTTTATTATCATTGTTACATTAAATTCTTATTAAATTGCTAATTTATTATTTTGTAATTAGATTTAGTAAACATCACCAATTGATACTAAAAAATCTTGAGAAATTTGATTAAACAACAGATTAGTATTTTATATATTCAATTGATACATAAATTCCTTGTGGGATCGACTCTGGGCGTAATACCCCAGATTATATTTTCAACTCCCGCTTAGTCTTATACAAGACATAGTTGAGCGTGATCATATGCCTTGTTGACGTCTTATAAATTTGATGTCGCCTCATCGAGGGCTTACTAGCTTGAAGTTGCCTCATTGAGGTCTTATAAATTTGATGTTTCCTCATCGAGGGCTTACTAGCTCGAAGTTTCCTTATTGAGGTCTTATGAATTCGAGTTCTTGACGGCTCGATGAGCCGATTGTCGATGAAAGTCCCCAAGTGTTTGAGAGTTTTTGGGCCCTGAGGCGTCTTACGTAAAAGTAATAAACTTCTTTGAGGCACGAAGTGTTTTGATGAGCAAATAGGCTTCTTTGATTACTTGATATAAGTGTACATGTTCGGAGGCTCGATTATTCTACGTGGACACGGTTCATTTGATCGTTTGGCCCAATACAACATTCTCCTATCGAGGACTTCTTAGGCATAACTTGATTCCTTCGAGAATATGACCTCCGAGAGGATACGCCCAGTATTCGAGGTTGATTAAAAAGAAACCTTGAATACTTGTTGTCTGCTCCTTAGGTAACATATGGATGTTACCTCGTTGAAAACCTCGTCGGTAAAACCCGTTTGGGATAAAACCTGATCTAAGGGAAAAGAGTTCAACGCGTGCTTTAAAACCCAAGGTCTTCGAGCTTAGTGGTGATTTGATTTCTCTCGATCGAACACCTGCTATGAGTTTGTATGAAACATGAATGAAAAAAAGAGAAGGTTATACCTTAGATATTATAGCACTTGGGCGTTAATATGTTCCACCTGCTTGGCAGTCGTTCTCTTTCTATGGCGTTAAGTCCGTAGGACCTGTTGCTTGTTCCTCCCAGAACACGGTATGACCCTTTATTCATTCATTCGGGTTTCGAGTGTTGAAGGTGAATTTCCTCAAGTTTAAGTCCCCGGCTCCAAAACAGCGTAGGTTTGACCCTCGGTGGCCTTGATTCTTCTTCTGAGGATGTCGAACGCTAGACTGCGGTTGCTGTTTGGCTACCTGCCCATTCCTCGCGATCAACTGCCCGTCTTTTGACTTCTCCGAGGCGGATGGTGTCGACGCCGGTGCTATGTCATGTACTGCAAACATCTCCTTTGCTTCATGCTTCTCTCCATACAATGTTTTTACACCGTCCTTTGCTGGGAACTTCATCATTTGATGAAGAGTTGATGGCACCACCCTCATACTATGAATCTATGGCCTACCGCGTAGGGCATTGTATCTCATGTCACCTTCGATGACATGGAACTTGGTATCTTGAATCTTACCGGCCATGTTGACTGGGAGGATGATTTCCCTCTTCGTTGTCTCACTCGCCATATTGAATCCGTTCAGGACTCGAGAGGCGGGCACGATTTGGTCGAGCAGCCTGAGCTTCTCCACAACCCTCGACTTGATTATTTTGGCCGAGCTACGTGGATCCACGAGCACACGTTTAATTTAAAACCTATTTAAAAGGAAAGAAATTACTAGTACATCATTATGAGGCTGAGATAAGGCCTCAATGTATTCCTCGCTGAATATGAGGATATCCTCGGGTATATAGTCCCGAGTCCGCGTTTCCCTCGTGATGGATACTTCTGTTCGCTTGAACATGGGACCTTGTGGGACGTCGACTCCTCTGATGATCATGTGAATGATATACTGTGGTTCTTGAGGTTCATTTTTCTGTTGGAATCTCTTTCTCGAAAATGATTTTTGGCTCGGTCGCTGAGGTACTCTTGAAGGTGCCCTTCGTTGAATAATCGGGCTACCTCTTCTTGAAGTTGTCTGCAGTCCTCGGTCCTGTGCCCATGAGTGCCATGGTATTTGCACGTTAAGTTTTGGTTCCTTTGGGAAGGATCTGATTGTCTGGGCTTGGGCCACCTGGTATCTCCGATCTTTCCTATGGCCGACATGATGCTTGAAGCGTCGACGTTGAAGTTGTACTCTGTCAATCGAGGTGCATCATCCACTGGTCTCGAATGCCTATTCAATCCTACTTTGCTCACGAGTCTCCGGGAGCTTTATCCTCGATCCATTCTTCGATCATTTTGAAGTATACTACTCCTTGAAGCATTTTTCGAACTTCGACATATGGTTGATACCTTTCCTTGCTCGGCCTCAGCTCCCTTTCCGCATTCATTGGTTCTTTTGCTAAAAGCCTTCTTGGATATAGTGAACCCGAGGGGGCTCCCAATTGGTCGTCCTCGACCCTAATTTTGGATTGGTACCTGTTGTGGACGTCCGACCAATTTACGGCGTGGTATTCGATCAAATTTTTCTTCAGCTGCTTCAAAACTATCAAGCTTCATTCGTTCAAGCCCTGAGTGAAGGCATGCACTGCCCAGTCATCAGAGACTGGTGGTAATTCCATTCGCTCCATCTGAAAGTGAGATACGAACTCCCTTAACATCTCGCTCTCCCTTTGTTTAACTTTAAAGACATCGGACTTTCTTGTAGAAACCTTGATGGAACCAGTATGTGCCTTCACGAAAGAGTCTGCCAACATGGAAAACGAATCTATTGAGTTCAAGGGTAGGTTGTGATACCACATCATGGCCCCCTTCGACAGTGTTTCTCCAAATATTTTCAATAATACGGACTCGATCTCGTCATCCTTCAAGTCATTCCCTTTTATACCACAAGTGTAAGTGGTAATATGCTCATTGGGGTCCATGGTCCCATTGTACTTCGGGACATCGGGCATCCTGAACTTCTTCGGAATGGACTACGGAGCTGCACTCGATGGAAATGGTTTCTGCACGAACTTCTTCAAATCTACCCCCTTCAAAATCGGAGGTGCACCCGGGATCTGCTCGACCCTCGAGTTATAGGTTTCTACTTTTTTGCCGTTAGCTTCTATCTTCTTTTCTCCTGATCAATCCTTTTGGCGAGGTCCTCGAGCATCTTCATAATAGTGGGGTTTGCTGCTGACCCATTGTCACTCGATCTTTCAGGTGCATGTTCGACTCGTGGAACTTCTTCCGATACTGTCGTGCTTAGAGTTTTCTACTCGCTCTGTAGCTGAGCAATAGCCACTTGTTGCGCTTGTAACATCTAAAAAATGACTTGTAGGCTAACTTCTCTTTCTTCCCGAGCTGGAGTTCTCTGTGCTTCGTGTTGGTCACCTTCGCGCACATTTCCGACAGTTTCAGAGCCTACATTGATATGCACAGCATTGCGTGAGAACATATTGACGGGGAGTGGTGCTGGTACTACCCTGGGATTTTGTGGCGGTACACCAGCGATTGGGGCCGCTGCGCTGTTCTCTCCATGGGACTCAAGGCCATTGTTTTCACATGCATTTGCTGAATCAGACATTTTGGACCTGAAATCAAAGATTCTTATACAAGAAAAAGTATGAAAAATAACTTGTGTTTTGAGAAAACTAGCACAAAAACAATCACTATTATTTTTAGCCCCACGGTGGGCGCCAAATTGTTTACCTTGAAAATGGTATTAACAATTATATTTTATTTGTGGTTCTAAAAATATGTGATTTATTCTAATACTAGTTGTTGGGTAAGAAAATGCTAAGTGTAAGTAATAGAGAAATGATAAGCAAACCAGTATGGTCACAAGACTGGGGACCTCGATCTCGGTAGTATCGGGTCTCGAGGGTAGCATTCAGTAGTTTTTAATGAGCAATAAATGAAGAACAATAAAATAAATGCAATAAATGAAGAGCAATAAATCTATAGAGTAATTGTTGAGCACGTTTAGGCAAGAAAAGCAGAGAATGTTCTATTGTATTGAATATTCATGTGTATTACAAAATGACAGGGGTCCCCTTTATATAGGAGGGGGGATTCCAAACATGGTACATGTCTAATCATGACAATGAAATGCTACCGGTGCAGTTGTATAATGGCTCAGTACGGACTTTGACTATTCTTGCAAACCTTGACAACTCTAATCACATGCCTTTGGGAATTCCCCTCCTTTCCATGACGGTCATCGATTTTCATACTGCCTCGAGGTATGCTGTGATAAGTCCTCTATATGCTCTCTCGAGGGGAGTACTTCGGAGGCGAGCCTTAGGCTGTGCTTCGAGCCCTTCGAAACCGGGCTCGGGATGTCATAGAGGCTTTAAAATCGAGCTTCCCCGATTTTGGCCATATGTAACCATAGCTTCTGTTTTGTGAGAGGTCAGTAGTGACTCCTTCTCCAATAATAATATGGCCTAGATACTCCACCTTGTCCTGGTCAAAAGAACATTTAGATCTCTTGGCATACAACTGCTCCCTTCTTAGAGCTTCCAGCACCTTTTATAAATGGTCCTTATGTTCCTGAATGGTAGGGCTGTAGACTAGAATATCATCAAATAAAACTAATACAAACTGCATCAAATACTCTTGAAACACATGATTCATAAGTCTTTGAAAGGTGGCAGGAGAATTAGTAAGACAATGGCATCACCTTAAACTCATAGTGACCTAAGTGTGTTCTAAAAGCTATTTTGTGGATATCTTCCTCATTCATCCTAATCTGATGATAACCTGCTCTCAGATCTATCTTAGAGAACACATAGGAGCCACTTAGTTCATCCAGTAAATCATCTACTAATGGAATTGGGAACTTATCCTTAACGTTCATCTTATTAAGTTCTCTATAGTCAATGCAAAACCTTCAACTACCATATGTCTTCTTAACCAAAAGTACAGATGATGAAAATGGAGAATGACTAGGTTGTATGATACCATTAGTTAACATATCTTTAACTTGTTTTTCTATCTCATTTTTCTGGAAGTAGTTGTACTTGTAAGGTCAGATGCTGACTGGAGTTTATGCTGGTTTCAGGGGTATGAAATGGTCATTTTGTCTATTAAGAGGCAATGAAGTTGGCTTTGCAAACACAGCATTGTATTGTTGCGGCAGTCCTGAGAGCTCTAAAGGTAACACTTCTTGCTTTCCCTTCTGTTGTTGTTACTGTAAATAGGTATCCCCAAAATACCTTCCCGTTCTTGAACAACTATTTTATGCTACTGCTAGACATACTCTGCAACATAGCTTGGTCATCCCTTTAGTTCAACTCTTTTACCCTTATGTGACACTACAGCTCTATATGCTACAAAGTCCAATAGGACTAGATTATGAGCCTTCATCCAATCTCCCCCTAAAATCATATCACAACCCCCTAATGGAATTAGTCTCACTGAGTCCTCAAATTGTATCCCTTGTATCTTCCATTTAAACATAGGACAAGAATAAAGACTCATCAATTGGTTCTCATTGGCCACAGTAACTCTCATAGTCCTAGCTTCCTTAAGAATGCACCCAATCTGTCTAGTAGTTTCCATATCCAAAAAGCTATGGGTACTTCCTGAATCTAATAGTATAGTTAATACCTTCTTTTTGTTTGAACCACTCAAGGTGATTGTGTTTGGAACCTCTGTTCCTGATAGGGCATTAAAGCTAATAGCTTCCTCCACCATTTCTAACTCTTGTGAGTCTTCAATGTACTCCAATTCATTAGGCAGGTCATTTGTTTGTTTTGGCTCTCTTGTCTCTTCCTCAGCTGTCATTGCATTGAGCTGTTTATTCTTGCATTGATGCCCAGGAACCCATTTAACCCCACATTTGTAACACAAATTGTGGTTCCTTTTGATTCCTGCATTAGATGTATTTCCCTTTCCCTTCTCTAGAACAACCCCCCCTGAGTTCTATTAACTGTCGCATTATTAGTTTGCATTGTGCCCTTACTCCAAGTGACCTTGCTTTACCTAATTTGAGCTTCAATAACTTTCTCTTGATACCTAGCCTTTTCCACAGCTTTGCTCAATGTATAAGGGTTGAGCATTTTCACAGTGTTCCTAATTTCCTCCTTGAGACCTTCCACAAAGAACTCTAAGAAGAATTATTCTAGAATAGTAGGTCTTCTAATTAGTACCCAAGTCTTGAGTTCTTCAAACTTTTCCAGATATTCATTAACTGTGCCCTTTTTTTCTACTTTTTTGAATTCACCAATTAAAGTTGAATTTACTCTTATCTGCTTCAACAACTCTTCTGTAGATTTCTTCACAGATATCCTTCCATGAGATATTTCCATGGCTTACCTGGTATGAAAAAAAACCAAGCCTCAGCTTTGCCCACCAAGTGAAGCACTGCGTACTCCAGTTTTTGGTGGGTATCCAGCACATGATTGTATTGGAAATATCACTCACATCTTCGCAGTCATGAACAAATATCAGATCCAACTCCATCGAAATAAGGAAATTTGAATATGTGACCGAATTGTCCCCTTCCATGCGAAGACTCTACTGATTCACCATACCTATTCCGAGCTCCTGAGTTATCTAGTTACAATCCTTCCGGTGTAGCACTTCCTAGAATTTCATCATGAGTGGGAAGGCGTTTCTCCATTAGCATATCTAGTTTGCTGCTCAAATCCTCAAATTTCTGGTTCGTCGAGGAAATGTACTCCCGCAATTGATTCTCCGCGCTTTTGATAGTTTCTTCAGTAGATTTCGATTTAGTCTCTGTAATTGTCAATTTTTAGGGCCAAGAAAGAGCTTTGATACCAATTGTAATGAATCTTAATAGTGAAATGTAATAGCGTAATGTAAATGTAAGTGAATGGCGTAAGTCAATGGGAATTTATTAGCTCAACTATTGTGTTTACAATATACTGAATGAGTAACTACAAGATATTACAATGGTCTTCAATGGATTCCTACAGAAAGAAGACAATTGGGGTTAGAAGAGGGAGAGAGAAGAAGAATGTAGAGAGAGAATTAGTTGAGTACGAGTAATTGTCTAACTGATTCTGCTGAGAATCTATTATTATTAATAGTCTCTAGAATATTATCCATTAGATCTCCACCCTTAGATCTTATTAGGATTTGTAATATGAGCCGCACATCTTGAGTGACTCTGGACGCCCCTGATGCTGCCATGTCACCCTCTTATTCTTTACCCTTAACCCTACTTCTTATTCATTTCATTTCCTTCATTTCTTCAGACGACAACCTTAGGTTATGAAAATACCCCGCCGATGTAAAAGACCTTGTCCTCAAGGTTTGAGTGAAGAACCAACACTTGGCCTTCTTCATCACAAATCAGTGGTTGTTGTTGTGGTGAGATCATTGGAGCAACGTGTTTCGTGAGCTGTGACATATGGAAGACTGGGTGGATTTGAGACCTAGATGGAAGCTCAAGTCGGTAAGCCACTGCTCTTATCTTTTCTGTAATTTTGTACGACCCATAGTACTTAGCACTTAGCTTCAAGTTCCTTCGCACTGCTACTGAGGTTTGCCTGTACGGCTGGAGTTTTAGACTGACTAAATCTCCAACCTCTAGATTTATGTCTGATCTGCTTTTGTCAGCATAGAAGTTTATGCGAGCGTGGGATTGATTCAAGTTTTCCTTCAAATTCTGTAACATTTGTTGTCTCTAAGCTATAAGTGACCCTGAAACTGTATGTATAGAATATGGTAGGGATCCCAAAGGAACCTGTGTACGTGGGAACCCATATAGGGCTTGAAAAGAGGTACTCTGTAGTGAACTGTGGCAATTGGTGTTATACCACCACTCTGCTAATGGCAACCACTTCACCCACTGCTTAGAATTGGTGAATACCATAGATCTCAAATAAGATTCCAAGCATCTGTTGATCATCTCCGTATGGCCATCAGACTGGGATGATAGGAGGTAGACATATTTAGCTTAGTTCCCATAGTTTTAAAGAGTTGCTGCATAAATTGACTAGTAAAAATGGCATCTCTGTGTGTTACAATAGTCCTGGGTAATCCATGCAACTTGCAAATATCCTTTAGGAAGGTCTCAGCTACATCTTATGCTTTATAAGGATGTTTAAGGGCCACAAAATGGCCATACTTAGTCAGTCGATCCACTACCACCAATATAACTTCCATACAGCAAGACTTAGGAATTCCTTCAATGAAGTCCATGGTTATGTCCTGCCGTGATATTTCTGGAAAAGGTAAAGGTTGTAACAGGCCTGGAGAAAGCACATTTTCTGTTTTCATTCTTTGACAAGTTTCACATTCTGAAACTTTCTTTATCACCTCAATCTTCATGTTTGGCCAATAGAATACTCCTTTGATCCTTTTGTAAGTCCCCATCTGCCCAGCATGACCACCCAATGGTGACTGATGTAGTACCTCAAAAATTTTATTTCTGAGGTGGTTTCCTTTTTCCTACATATATCCTCTGCTTGTACCTTATGATTCCCTATTATAAGGTATAGTGTGGCTTGCTGCCAGGAGCTGTTGTTAGCTCAATAGTCAATTGTGCAACTGTAGATCATTCTAGTAGCTCTGAATGATATCTTGCATCTAAGTAGGTTCAACAGTGGTGATGGCATTTAAACTAGAATCCTCTATCTCCCTTCTAGATAATGCATCAACTACTCTATTCTCTATCCTCTTTTTGTATTGTACTTCATAATCCAACCCTAGAAACTTAGTTAAGCCTTTCTGTTGGAGTGCAGTTGATACTTTCTGCTCTAATAAGTATTTCAAATTGTGATGATCAGTTCTGATAATACAGTTTCCCCCTTGTAAGTAATGTCTCCAACTATCTATTGTTGCTGGGACTGCCATATACTACTTCTCATAAGTAGACAATCCCAGTGTCTAGGGGCTAAGGCCTTGCTGAAAAATGCTAGTGGTCTTCCTTATTGCATTAGCACATCTCCCATTCCCTTTGAACAAGCATTAGTTTCCACCACAAATGTTTTGGTGAAATCTTCCAATACTAAGACAGGTGCAGTGGTCATTGCTTGCATAAGGTTGTTGAAAGTTGTTTCTGCTTCATGTCCTCATTGAAAAGAATTCTTTTTTAGCAAATTAGTCAAAGGTTTATTGATCACTTCATATGACTGGACAAACTTTCTGTAGTACCCTGTTAAGCCCAAAAATCCTCTCAATGCCTTAATTGACCTAGGTCCAGGCCAGTTCACCATAGCTTCTATTTTTTAGGGGTCAGTACTGAATCCTTTTCCAATAATAATATGGCCTAGATACTCCACCTTGTCCTGGACAAAAGAACATTTAGATATCTTGGCATACAGTTGATCCCTTCTTAGAGCTTCCAGCACCTTTTATAAATGGTCCTTATGTTCCTGAATGGTAGGGTTGTAGACTAGAATATCATCAAAGAAAACTAATAAAAACTTCCTCAAATACTCTTGAAACACATTATTTATAAGGCTTTGACAGGTGGCAGGAGCATTATTAAGACCAAATGGCATCACCTTAAACTCATATTGACCTAAGTGTGTTCAAAAAATTGTTTTGTGGATATCTTCCTCATTCACCCTTATCTGATGATAACCTGCTCTTAGATCTATCTTAGAGAATATATAGGATCCACTTAATCCATCAAGTAAATCATATACTAATGGAATTGGGAACTTATCCTTAACAGTCATCTTGTTAAGTTCCCTATAGTCAATGCAAAACCTCCAACTACCATCTTTCTTCTTAACCAAAAGTACAGATGATGAAAATGGAGAATGGCTAGGCTGTATGATACCATTAGTTAACATATCTTTAACGTATTTTTCTATCTCATTTTTCTGGAAGTAGTACTTGTAAGGTCTGATGCTGGTTTCAGGGGTATGAAGTGGTCATGCTGTCTCTTAGCAGGCAATGAAGTTGGCTTTGCAAACACGTCATTGTACTGATGCAGTAGTCCTGAGAGCTCTGAAGGTAACACTTCTTACTTTCCCACTTCTATTGTTGTTACTGTAAATAGGAATCCCCAAAATACCGTCCCCTTCTTGAACAACTGTTTTATGCTGCTACTAGACATACTCTGAAACATATCTTGTTTGTACATGCCCTTTAATTCAACTCTTTTACCCTTATGTAACACCACATCTCTATATGCTACAAAGTCCAATAGGACTGGATTATGAGTCCTCATCCAATCTNCATATCCCAACCCCCCCCCCCCCCCAATTGAATTAGTCTCACTGAGTCCTCAATATCTATCCCTTGTATCTTCCATTTAAACATAGGACAAGAATAAAGAATCGTCAATTGGTTCTCATTGGCCACAGTAACTCTCATAGACCTAGCTTCCATAAAATTCACCCAATCTGTCTAGCAGTTTCTATATCCAAAAGGCAGAATAGCCTAATATACACTTGTATTTGTCCGCATTTGTCATCTCGGTCCTTGTACTCAATGAAGTTTCATCCAGACACTTATAATTATTCCAAATCAATATTTTAAACCTATAACCGCATGTGTTCTTCGAACGCCCTGATGTGGATGCCACATCAGTATCCACATCAGATTTTTATGATTTAATTTATTTTTTAATATTATTCAAAATTGTATGTTTTTTCTTTTTCCATTCCACCATCCCCTTCATCACATTCCTCCTAACTCGCCATCTTTATTCTCCATAATTTACCAACACCATCAAAATATCCCACTGAGTAACATTACAATGTTATGATACAAACAATGAGAGAGAATTTGTCTAACTCTTGTTCATCGGTAATCACTTTTTTACTCTTCCTTTTTCTTTTTCTTTTTCAATTCAACCGTTAAAAATCTCCCCACCAACGCCTGCAATTCCTCTCCGATCACCCTTCACCTAAAAAGCTTTTTCACATTCAATACTACACCATAGCACCACCAATCAACTACAAAAAAGAATCGTTCCAAAACGGCTCCTAAAAGTATCTCACCCTAAGTTTTTTAAAATTCCTCTACCGGAAAATGGCTCATCGGAGATCTTTTTCTATTTTTTCTATTTTTCTTTCCTTGCAAAACTCGTCTTCAGANGGGGGGGGGGGGGGGGGTGGAGGATTTAGAAAAGAACTTTCTTCATAAGTTGTTACCAATTTGGAAATATTTGGATCTGGGGAGAAAATAGGGAATTTAGACAAGAAATTTTTTCATAAGTTGTTACCTATTTGGGAATTTTTTAATATTGGGCGACGAGGAACATTTGTGGTGAATGAGAGGTGGTGGAACGACTGTATTGTAGCTCTGGGTTTTGAGTTAAAATGGGGGTCAGGTAATAACTGAAAGAAGGGAGGACGAGAGAGAAAAATGGGGAAGGGGGATGGGAAAAAACGTAACGAGAAAGCACTCGTTGACTTTTCTTTCTATTTAAATTTTTATCTTTTTCTTTTTTTTCCTTCTTTTTTTAAATCATTTTAATTATTTTCTGGTTTAAATAATTATACTCACTCTCTATATAAACATGAAATACATGTATTTTTTCCATCTCGGCTGTTAAGCTGCCACATAGACCTGGTCAACGGTCAGAGGAATTTAAAATATTAATTTTTAATAACTATAAGTGGCTGGATGAAATTTCGTTGAGTACAAGGACCGGGATTACAAACGCAAACAAGTACAAGTGTCTATGAGGCTATTCTATAGGTACTTCCTGAATCTAACACTATAGTTAATACCTTCTTTTTGGTTGTACCACTCAAGGTGATTGTGTTTGGAACCTCTGTTCCTGATAGGGAATTAAAGCTAACAGCTTCCTCCACCATTTCTAACTCTTGTGAGTCTTCAATGTACTCCAATTCATTAGGCAGGTTATTTGTTTGTTCTGGATCTCTTGTCTCTTCCTCGACTATCATAGCATTGAGTTGTTTATCCTTGCATTGATGCCCAGGAACCCATTTATCCCCACATTTGTAACACAAATTGTGGTTCCTTTTGATCCCTGCATTAGATGTGTTTCCTTTCCCTTCTCCAAATCAACTCTCATGTGTTCTATTCACTATCGCATTATTAGTTTGCAATGTGCCCTTACTCCAAGTGACCTTGATTTTCCTAATTTGAGCTTCAATAACTTTCTCTTGAAACCTAGACTTTTCTACAGCTTGGCTCAATGTATAAGGGTTGAGCATTTTCACAGTGTTCCTAATTTCCTCCTTGAGACTTTCCACAAAGAATTCTAAGAAAAATTATTCTAGAATAGTAGGTCTTCTAATTAGTACCCAAGTCTTGAGTTCTTCAAACTTTTCCAGATATTCATTAACTGTGCCTTTTTGTTCTACTTTTTTGAATTCACCAATTAAGTTGAATTTGCTATTATCTGCTTCAACAATCTTCTGCAGATTTCTTCACACAAATCCTTCCATGAGATAGTTCCATGGCTTACCGGGTATGAAAAAAACCCAAGCCTCAGTTTTTCCCACCAAGTGAAGCACTGCGTCCTCCAGTTTTTGTTGAGGATCCAGCACATGATTGTATTGGAAATATCGCTCACATCTTCGCATCCATGAACAAGAATCAGATCCAACTCCATCAAAATAAGGAAATTCGAATATGTGACCGAATTGTCCCCTTCCATGAGAAAACTCTACTGATTCACCATACCTATTCCAAGCTCCTGAGTTATCCAGTTGCAATACTTCCCGTGTTGAACTTCCTAGAATTCCATCGTGAGTGGGAAGGAGTTTCTCTATTAACAGATCTAGTTTTGCTGCTCAAATCCTCAAATTTCTGGTTCGTCGAGGCCATGTGCTCCTGCAATTGATTCTCTACTCTTTTGATATTTTCTTCAGTAGATTTCAATCTAGTCTCTGTAATTGTCATTTTTTAGTGCCAAGAAAGAGCTCTGATACCAATTGTAATGAATCTTAATAGTGAAATATAACAGCCTAATATAAATTTGAATGAATGGCGGAAGTCAACGGGAATTTATTAGCTCAACTATTGCGTTTACAATATATTGAATGAGTAACTACAAGCTATTACAACGGTCTTCAATGGAGTCATGCAGAAAGAAGAGAATTGGGGTTATAAGAGGGAGAGATAAGAGAGAGATGTTTACCGTGAAAATGGTAATTACAATTATATATGATTTTGTGGTTATAAAAATATGTGATTTATTTTAATACTAGTTGTTTAGGCAATGGATGCTAAGTGATAGTTAAGAAAATGAGATAAGAGAAAAGGTTAATAGAATTTCCCAAATCGAGCATTTATGAGGCGGTGTTTCGAGCTGGTCGAAATAGGGACCCGAGGTCGAGCTCGAGAGCTTGATAGAGTTTCGAACTGGTTGAAATCGGGCCTCCAATTCGAGCTCGAGAGCTTGAAAGAGGGCCATCGATGAAGATATAACAGTATTGAGGTCCTCGAAGATGGCCTCTTTATGATCAATAATGAGCAATAAGTGAAGAACAATTAATGAACACAATAAATAGAAAGCAATAAATCAATGGAACAAATGTAGAGAATGATTGAGTTAGAGAGCAGAGGATGTTCTTCTTCTTGTATTGAATAGCATATCTATTACAAAATGACAAGGTTCCCCTTTATATTAGAGGGGGAATCCCAACATAGTACATGTGTAATTATTACAAAGAAATGTAACTGGTACAGCTATTTAATGTCATGGTACGGACTTGTACTATTCTTGCAGACTTGGTCAGTTTTAACCACGTGCCTTTTGGAAATTTCTCGCTTTTTCATGATGTTCATCGATTTACACTGCCCCGAGGTCGAGCGTGGAGAATCCTCAATATGCTTCCTCGGTATCGAACCTCGAACTGTACTTCGAGCCCTCCGAAGTCGGGCTATGGAATGCCATAATGATCATAAAATTGGGCTCTCCGATTATAGCAGTATACAGATAGTCCCCGCGTTTCTTAGAATGAAGTGATAAGAAAGGGGGTTGAATTATTGCCTCTTCGATATCCTCATTATGACGTCAACCTCGTCAGAACATTAAATGACGTGACATAACGGCTGCGCAGAGGTCGTTATCGGCACGAATCTCGAGAAGCCCACAAACCGCTATTGGTTCGACCTTTACGCTTCTCAAACATGCCCAAATGACCTCTATAAATACTTCAATTATTTTCCTTTCACACTTTTACAACACCTTCAAGTCTTCAAAATTTAACTAACAGTTTTATGCTTTCATCCTCTTTCTACACTTGCTTCTTCATCTTCTTTCCTTGAAACTCAATTACAATTATGGAAAAAACCTCCAAAATGGTACCTCAAAAAGAGGGAGCCACTTCTTCATCATGCCCGTCTAAGGGAAAATCAAAAATTCCTCCTAGTATCGAGCAGTGCATTCCTGGTCCCTTTGACACTGTCCCCGATCTTACCATAGAGAAACCCCATTCTACATCGGGCCGATGTGAGCCCATGTCTCGGTACATAAATGTGGTGACCGATACAAAGAGGGTAAATATATACTTCCATTGGGGGAGGCAGCGCAAGTGGAAATCCCCAAAGCTGAGGAAAACATAGTAACGCATAAAGTTGGCTTCCTCAGCGTGTATACGTATCCTTTCACTCTAGGCCCCGTAGACTCTTCTTTTCCACCGATAGATCTGGTGATTCTCGATTTCATTCGTTAATACCGAGTGACACTCGGTCAAATTTATCCTTCTTACTGGAGGATTGTCTACATGATTCGATATATCTCTAACATGGTCGAGGGAATGACTTTCGCCATCGATCATTTGTTCAGATTGTATAGCCCCCATCTCTTTTGAGGGGGTTTAATCAAGCTACACCGTCGATTTTCCAAGGCATTCTTTGGCTACATCAGCGAGAACCAAGACCGGGGATGGATGAGCCGATTTGTTAGAGTCATAACATTGGACCTCATACCCGCTGATAGAATGTCATTCCCAGAGGAATGGAACATGAATCATAAGTATCTCCACATCGAGTATGTTTCATCACCTCTTTTTTCTTCTTTTGATTTGACCTCCTTCTTATTTGATTGATTTTCCTCTGATTGCATAGCCACCGTTTGGTTTCTCAAAGAGGTCCAGGACCTCTCGGAATGGATCAAACGCTTAGACGCTGCTTTTCCATATAGCAAGCGCATTTTGGAGTGATTTGGCCAAGATGAGGTGGCAAGACAAGAACCACGGTATGCTTATATTGCCATCATTTGCACATCCTTAGAAAGTATTCTTTATGGCGGTAAGTTTGAAACACCATACCTGTGCAAGCCTCAAGGAAGGTTTGTCGATGAGACCGCCTCCTCCTGGTGAAGAAGAGGCTTCGAAAATCGCCAAGGATAAGAAGAGGAAGAGGGAGACATCGGCGGATTCTCCGAAATACAAGAAAGCAAAGGCTCGGAAGCCCAAGACCGACATTACGGTACTTACCTTGATGGCCGCTGAGAGCCTTCGTGCCGAGGAAGAATATGATGATACCTGCCCTTTGGTACAAAGGGTAAAATGAAGCGTCGGTGCTTCGAAAGTTGATAGACAGACGGCTGTTGAGTTTGAGGTGGCCGATGCGGACCCACCTCGTGCTGAGTAAACCCTCGAGGAGTGTTTGAGTGCAGTCCCCAAGCCGTTCGTCGGACATGGTACAGTCCGTGTTACTGAGTTCGGAGGGCTCGCTTCTGAAGTTTTTCGGGGTAGAGAGGAAGCCCCGATGGAAGTTGATGGTCCAGGCAGATTTCAATCGGGCCCGTCATTTTCTCCAGGGGAGATACGATACGCCCAGGGCCGGAATGCCTCCGGTTTGGGGACCTCTCTGGGGGAGGGTGATACATTCAGAGATTATTATGAAGGCGTTGAGGAAGAGACCGATCTCGATCCCCCCATCACTCTCGAGGAGGCTGAGAGGATTCAAAAGCACGTGATATTCTTGATATACTATTTTTGCTTCAACGTTTACCCTTGCTTTTCTAACTTTCTTCCTTTGTGTTGTACGTCACCCTTACCAAGCTTTCTCTAAGCTACATGACGAGCTGACTTGCCGTGAGGAGGAGCTCGAGAAGCTTACATTGGAGCTAAACGAGCTGAAGGCTCTACATGCCCGAAAAGAGGATGAGATGGTCAACCTCCGGGCACGCTCAGAGATAGCGTTCCATGAGAGGGCCGACTTTATCGAGCAGGTAATCTAGTACCCATGAACTTGTCTTTTATTGCCATAATTGATGTTAATTAGCTTGTCTTCTGTATTTGCATATCAGGCAAAAAGATGCCCAGGTGGGGCAGCTTCGGGGGGAGATTGTGGCCAAGGACGCCGAGACCTCGATCTGACGTGACTGAATG
Organism: Nicotiana paniculata; assembly: GCA_005239505.1. Classification (NCBI taxonomy): domain Eukaryota; kingdom Viridiplantae; phylum Streptophyta; class Magnoliopsida; order Solanales; family Solanaceae; genus Nicotiana; species Nicotiana paniculata. The sequence continues at coordinate 40,201 of ML344652.1, read as the reverse complement.
ATGCCATGGCCTCGGAGAGGGACATACTTCAGGAAGAGTTATCCTTGACTCATGCCCTTCTTCGAAGTTCTCAGGAGGAGGCTTCTGCATTATCCGCGGTAAAGTCTGAAGCCGATGAATTTGTTTCCACATACAAAAGGGATGTTGCCGCCGCAAATGATCGGTCCAGGGAGATGTCCGAAAAGGCTGAGCTAAAATTGGCTAGGGTTGTTGCTCATGCTCGCCTGCAATCTAGGAGGAAAGACTTCGAGGAAGCGAGTGTCAAAGGTGTCGATCTCTCTGCCGATATTGAAGAAGCCAGGGCCTTGGAGGAAGAATCAGCAATCTCAACCACTTTGAATGAGGGCTCCGGAAGCGACTCGGGCAGTAGCGAAGGCGAAGAGTAGACTTACTTACTATTTTTTTCTTTTCCTTTTTTGTACATGGGATCCTCGGGGGAGCTTTGTAAAATACCCTTGTAAATATATTTTTTTGGAATGCAAAAGATCTCTTTGTTTCATATCTTCAAATTTTGCTCTGCAATGTTTATGCAAAAGTCAATCTTCGAGCTCTGAATTTAGCTCTTTGGAGCCCGTACTTGTAGAAATAGAGATCCTTGAGATCGGATACCTTCTCGAGGTTAGATTGGAATGGGAGTTTTGATCCCTCGAACGTTGTATGACAGCGTCATTCATATGACATGACCATGAAGTGAACGAGGTGGCCCGCCAGTACACTTCGCCAAAAGCTATAACGACCTTGTCAGAATTAATTGGCCCTCAAAGCAGATGAATAGTCGTCGCTTGTTCTATATATATGCTTGCTTTAAGGTTTTGCAGTGTGCAAAACTAGTTTTCTCTTTAAAGTCCTCTTCCTTCTCCCAGCTCTTCTTTAGTTCAAAGCTTTGGTTGAGCTTTCTTCCTCTTTATCTTTATTCGAATAGTTATGGATGCCGTTCCCAAATCCGCCCACCAAGAAGAGGGAAACTCTACCTCTACTTCTTGCCTAGTCGGTGGTACATCGCTGGCGTACGACGAGTTAACCTTGAGTTGTTTTTCTTTGAAGAAGGAATTTGCACTAGAGAAACCCTTCGATGCTCCGGGGCATCGAGAACATGCGTCGAGGTTTATTAGATCGATAGAGGAGAATCACCATGAGGCCGTGAGGAGAGATTGTGGATGGGGAGAAAATGTGATGCTACAGATACCTTCCTGAGAAGAGAATATTATGGCCCGCGTAGAGGGATTCCTGAATGTGTATACGTACCCATTTAGATTGGGCCCCCTCAACCGCCTTGTGGTCGAATTCTGTAAAAGGTATCGAGTCACTTTGGCTCTGATTCATCCGTCCTTCTGGCAAATAGTGTTGATGAAAAGGTTCTTCACTGAAAAGGCTGAGCTCGAGTTTATCCTTAGCCACCTTATCAGATTATATCGGCCTCTGCATTGTCGAGGCATGATTGCATTACGACGTTGATCCACCAAGCCCTTTACTGCCAGTGAAGATGAAGACCGAAATCGAGGATGGATGAGTCTATTTTTTCGAGTGAGGACCGTCGACATCATTCCTGCAGAGTTCCTATCGTCCCCAAAAAATGGAACTTCAAACGTAAGCACTATGTCGTACCTTAGTGCCCTTTGCTCTTGATGATTTACAAGAATGCTTTTTTTCTCCTTCTTAGTGGTTCCGGGGATGCCGGAAGAGATTCCCGATCTTGCTGGCTAGACTCGGAGGCTGGCAGCTTCCTCGTCGTATGATGAACGCAAGTGGAGAGATTTGTCGAAGGGCAGATGGGAAGAAAAACACCACGGTATGTGTTATGTGATTGTCCTTGAAGAATGCTTTCCTCTATGTGTATTAAATCCGTCACCGCAGACGTTAGCGCATTCTCCGAGATGAGACCGTGCCCCCTCAAGGAGGGGGAAGGACCATCGGCTTCGAACCGAGAGAGGATAATAAGCGAAAAAGGTCATCAAATGATGAGGATATGCACAACAAGGTGGAGCCTGCCCGGGTGCACAAAGAAGATGTCACCGCTGAAGAGGACCTTATATACACCGGTTATTATGTGGACATCAATACTCCTAGAGAGGACGATTATGCATCGATGGCTCGAATAGGAGGGCCTTCCGAGGTTGTCGAACCTGTTGGGCCTGAATCCTTCCGAGGTTCCACAAGAAGGAAGGAGCGAGAATCCTTCACCATCGCTTGCTTCCCTCCTCAAGGTACTTCGAGGGATGTTCAGGGCTAGGGGCGGTTCCACAAGAGGGAGATCGGTTCAACTGGGGCCGATGAGACCAGGCCAGTAGACGCACGCTCAACTTTTGAGGAGGCTCAACGGCTCTGTTCCGTGGTGAGTTATGGTTGACTTTGTTGGTTTTTCAGCTTTGTATTTTCATCTTTTGAACTAAAGCTTCTTTTTCATAGGCTTTTGACAAGCTCAAGTCCGATTTGCTCCGCTGTGAGGCCAAGTTGCGGGAAGCCTTGGACAAGGGAAATCTCTCAAGCTTCTTTGTGATAAGAAGACAAGAGAGTTTATATATCTTCGATCGGAGATGAATCGGAGTCGAGACTATGAAGGCAATCTTGAGCAACACGTAATCCTTGTTTTGAGGGAGTACATTCTTGTTCCTGTCTTTGAAAACTAATGTTTTGGTGCTTCAGTTGCAGAGAAAAATGGAGGCATTGGAACGCCTTCAGGGCGAAGTCGGACAGGTCAATTCCGAATGCAGTACGTTAAAGGCGCAGATAAGTGTTCATGCTGCAACCCAAAGATGTTGTCGATGCTCAGGCTGAGCTTAGGGGAGCCTTTGTTAGAGAGAGGAGGATTAATGAGTATGCTCGATGCAGATCTCGGAGGGAGACCCTAGAAGAGATTCATGCTAGAGGCCTTGATCTCTCGGAGGAGATAAAGCAGGCCAACGCGGATGGGATCGAAGCCAAGTTTTTCCTTTCTTCTGATGTCGATGCTGATATTTGAAGGCCGCCGTGGGAGCTGGTCCGAGGGGCCATCGACGGAGTTGGTCCCGAGAGTAGACTAGGCTTTTCTTTCTTGTCCTTTGTATAAAACTCTTGTGGTATCATTGTAAATGTATATTTTTAATACATATATGTATAAAAAATCCTTTGGTATTTTTGATTTCCTTGTGTCTGTCTTTCTTTTTGTTTTGAATTTTGATGCTTGTTGATAATTAGCCCGGTGAATTGGACTTCGAAATGAAACCTTTGGGGTTATAAATTGGCCCTGAGGCTTTTTAGGCTGGCCTTTGGGCTCTTACGCATTAGTTCGGTATGACTTTTAACATGGCTGGCGCTTAGGCTCTTACGCATTGGGTCGGTAAGACCTTTAGTGTAGCTGGCGCTTGGGCTCTTACGCATTGGGTCGGTATGACCTCTAATATGGTTAACCGTTTAAGGCTCAGTCCTCGAGTAGGGTTTCGACACGAGCTCATCGACCCTTAGGTTTTTTAAATTGTCCCTAAGGCTCTTTAGGCTGACTCTTAGGATCTTACGCATTGGGTCAGTACGATCTCTAATATGGCTATAGTTTTCCCTCGTTAAAGACTTTTTGAAGTTTTTGTGTTTGTCCGACTCTTCGACGGCTCGAAAGAAGCTCGATTATGAGCCGTTGTGTGATGGTTAATGAGCACCTCGGGAGGTTTCGCTCGAAAGCTGATTGTTTCGAAGACTTTTCATTGTTTGGAGATGATATGATCGAATCTCTTTTGCTTATGCCAAGGGTATCCTGATTAACCGGTATTTTTCAAAGTATTTTTGAAGTATTTGAAGGTCTGTGATTCTATGGAGATGGTCGTACGTCTCCGAGTCGCGTTAGTTTTGTCGGAGCCTTATGATCTTGGTCATTGTATTTGGCCGTAGCCTTTTAGTCCTCGAGTGAGGTAGCCTCGGCATCTATATCGAGGGTATGAATTTTTAGGGGTCTTACAAGTTCGATATATAGCCTTGACTTTGATATGGGATTATGCCTTTTTAAGGTCTTACAAATTTGTACATGCCTTGCTTGAGGTCTTTCAGGTTTGTACATGCCTTTCTTGAGGGCTTATGAACTTGAAGTTGCCGGCCTTGAGGTCTTACGGCTTCGAGTTTTTGATGTTGCCTCATTGAGGGCTTATGAGTTTGATGTTTTCGGCCCTGAGGTTTATGGCTTCGAGTTTTGGATGTTGCCTCATTGAGGGCTTATGAGTTAGATGTTACCGGCCCTGAGGTCTTATGGCTTCGAGTTTTTGATGTTTCCTCATTGTTATAAATTTGAAAATGCCTCGTAGAGGTCTTACAGATTTGATGTTGCCTCATTGAGGGCTTATAAATTTGAACATGCCTCGTTGAGGTCTTACAGATTTGATGTTGTCTCATTGAGGGCTTGTAAATTTGAGCATGACTCGTTGAGGTCTTACAGATTTGATGTTGCCTCATTGAGGGCTTACATTGTTGATATTGCCTCGTGGAGGGCTTTCATTATTGATATTGCCTTGTGGAGGGCTTATATTGTTGATATTGCCTCGTGGAGGGCTTACATTATTGATATTGCCTCGTGGAGGGCTTACATTGTTGATGTTGCCTCATGGAGGGATTACATTGGTGCCTCATGGAGGGCTTATGAGCTCGAAGTTGTTGTCCCTGAGGTCTTACGACTTCGAGTTTCTTATGTCAATCCCCGAGTGTTTGGGAAATTTCTGGCCCTGGAGCCATTTCTTGTGAAAATATCAAACTTCTTTGAAGCGCGAATTATTTTGATGATAAAAGATTCTCCTTCAAAATACTTGGTACAAGTATACATGTTTTCACCATTGAGGGTTCGATTATTCTATGTGGACACGGTTCATTCGACCGTTTGGTCCTTTACATCATTCTCCTGTCGAGATCCTCTTTGGCATATTTTTATTTCTTCGAAGAGGTGGTCTCCTGGGCGGATGCCCCTCAGTATTTGAGGTTGATCGAAGAGAAGCATTGAATACTTGATGAGTTCTTCTTAGGTAGCATATGGATGTTTCCTCGTTAAAAAACTCATCGGTAAAACCCATTTGGGATAAAATACGATATGAGGGAAAAAGAACGCAACGCATGCTTTAAAACCTGAGGCCTTTGAGCTGGAAGGTGCTTCGATTCCTTTCAATCGAACACCTGTGCATAGGATAGTATAAAATGTGAAAGAAAGAGGGAAGGATTGTACCTTAACGGTGTTGGCGTTCAAGCCTCGATATGCTTCAGTTACTCATTCCGAGGACGTGGCACAATCCTTTATACGTTCGTCCGAGGATGTAGTTTGTGATTGCTACTCGACTGTTTGCTTGTTCTTTGGCCCCTCCGATGTAGAGGGTATTGGTGTCAATGCCACATCGTGCACCCCGAACATCTCTTTTGCTGCGTGCTGCTCTCCGTATACTGTTTTTACTCAACCCCTCGTAGGAAACTTCATACTGTGGATCCATGGCCTTCCAAGCAAAGAATTATATCTCATGTCACCTTTGATGACATGAAACTTGGTATCTTGAATTATACTGGCCACATTGACTGGGAGGAGGATTTCCTCTTTCGTTGTCTCGCTCACCATGTTGAATCCGTTGAGGACTTGAGAGGCGGCCACGATCTGGTCGACCAATCCGATTTGCTCTACCACCCTTGACCTAATTATGTTGGTCGAGCTACCTAGATCTACGAGCACACGTTTAATTTGAAATTTATTCAAAAGAAAAGAAATTACCAGTGCGTCACTATGAAGTTGAGACAAGGTCTCGATGTCCTCTTCGCTAAATGAAAGAGCATCTTCAGGTATGTAGCTCCGAGTTCGCTTTTCCCTGGTGATGGATACTTTTGTTTGCTTGAAAATGGGTCCCTGAGGGGCGTCAACTCCTCCAATAATCATGTGGATGACTTGCTCTGGTTCTTCTATTTCATTTTTCTTGTTCGCCTCTCTTTCCCGAAATTGGTTTTTAGCTCGGTCGTTGAGGAATTCTCGAAGGTGTCCTTTGCTAATTAGTCGGGCTATCTCTTCTCGAAGCTTTCTGCAATCCTCGGTCCTATGACCGTGAGTGTTGTGATATTCGCATATCAAGTTAGGGTTCTTTCGCGAAGGATCTGATAGTACGGGTCTTGGCCACCTGGTGTCTTTGATTTTACCTATTGCCGATACGATGTCTGAAACATCAATGTTGAAGTTGTACTCGGATAGTCGGGGTGCCTTTACCGGAACCGTGTGCCTGTAAAACCCTACTTTTCTCACAAGTCCCCGAGGATTCTAGCCTCAATCCATCATTCGATCATTTCGATATATGCTGCGCCTCGGGATATTTCTCTGATTTTCTATATACGGTTGATACCTTTCTTTGTTTGGCCTCGGCTCTCTCTCTAGAAGCCTCGATTCCTTTGCTATGAGCTTGCTGGGATACATCGAGCCCGAGGGGGCTTCCAATTGGTCATCCTCGACTCGATCTTTGATTGATACCTGTTGTGCACATCCGCCAAAACTATGGAAGGATACTCGATCAAGTTTTGCTTCAGCTGCTTTGAAGCTATCAAGCTTCCTTCATTTAAGCCCTGTGCGAAAGCTTACACTGCCCAATCATCAGAGACCGGTGGTAACTCCATTCGCTCCAATTGGAAGCGGGATACGAACTCCCTTAACATCTCATTCTCTCTTTGTTTGATTTTGAAAACGTCAGATTTCCTCGTAGCGACCTTGATGGCACCAGCATGCACCTTCACAAAAAAGCATGCCATCATGGAAAACGAATCTATTGAGTTCGGGGGGGGGGGCAGGTTATGATACCACATCATGGTCCCTTTAGACAGCATTTCTCCAAGTTTTTTCAATAAGACGGATCCAATCTCGTCATCTTTTAAGTTGTTCCCTTTCACAGCACAGATTTAAGAAATAATGTGTTCATTGGAGTCCAAGGTCCCGTTGTACTTCGGGGGATCAGGCATTCTGAATTTCTTCGGGATGGGCTTCAGAGCCGCACTTGATGGAAATGTCTTTTGCATGAATTTCTTTGAATCTGCACCCTTCAAAATTGGGGGTGCACCCGAGATCTGATTAACCCTCGAGTTGTAGGTCTCCACCTTTTTGTCGTTAGCTTCTATCTTCCTTTCACCTGATTCAATCCTCTTTGCGAGGTCCTCGAGCATCTTGATAATAGCGGGGTCGTCTGCTGACCCGTTATTGCTCGACCTTTCTGGTGCTTGCTCGACTTGCGGAGCCGTTTCTGGTGGTGTTGTGCTTGGAGTTTTTTGATGGCTTTGTAGCTGAGCAATATCCACTTGTTGTGCTTGCAACATCTCAAAAATGACATGAAGGCTAACTTCTCTTTCCTTTTGAACTGGGGCTCTTCGTGCTTGATGTTGGTCTCCTTCGTGCACACTTCCGTCTGTATGAGAGCCTACATCGACATGTTGAGCGTTGTGTGAGCCTTCATCAACGGGGATTTGTAATGGTGCCCCTTCAGGGTTTTGCGATTTTACACCGGCGCTTGAAGTAGTTGCACCGTTCTCTCAAGGATCCTCAGGACCGTTGTCTTCATGTGCATTTACTAAATAGACATTTTCTAACCTGAAATTGAAGATTCTAGGACAAGAAAAAGTGTAAATAATAACTTGTGTTTTTAGAAAACTAGCACTAAAACAATCATTATTATTTTTATCCCCACGGTAGGCGCCAAACTATTTACCGTGAAAATGGTAATTACAATTATATCCGATTTTGTGGTTCTAAAAATATGTGATTTATTTTAATACTAGTTGTTTAGGCAATGGATGCTAAGTGAGAGTAAGAAAAATGAGATAAAGAGTAAAGGGTAATGGAATTGCGTAAACCGAGCAGTTATGAGGCGGGGTTTCGAGCTGGTCGAAATAGGGCCTCGAGATTGAGCTCAAGAGCTTGACAGGGATTCGAACTGGTCGAAATCGGGCCTCGAGGTCGAGCTTGAGAGCTTGACAGAGGGTGATCGATGAAGATGTAACAGTATTGAGGGCCTCGAAGATGGCCTCTTTATGTTCAATAATGAGAAATAAGTGAAGAACAATTAATGAACATAATAAATAGAAAGCAATAAATCAATGGAACAAATGTAGAGAATGTTTGAGTTAGAGAACAGAGGATGTTCTTCTTCTTGTATTGAATATCATATCTGTTACAAAATGACAAGGGTCCCCTTTATATAAGAGGGGAATCCCAACATAGTACATGTGTAATTATTACAAAGAAATACAGCCGGTATAGCTATTTAATGTCACGGTAAGGACTTGTAATATTCTTGCAGACTTGGTCAGTTTTAACCACGTGCCTTTTGAGAATTTCCCGCTTTTTCATGATGGTCATCAATTTACACCGCCTCGAGGTCGAGTGTGGAGAATCCTCGATATGCTTCCTCAGTATCGAACCTCAAACTGTACTTCGAGCCCTCCGAAGTCGGGCTATGGAATTCCATAATGATCATAAAATCGGGCTCTCCGATTTTAGCCGTATACAAGAGGATCGAGAGAGGGGAAGAATGTAGAGAGAGATTTAGTTGAGTACCAGTAATTGTCTAACTGATTCTGCTGAGAGTCTGTTATTATTAATAGTCTCTAGAATATTCTCTATTAGATCTCCACCCTTAGATCTTATTAGGATTTGTAATCTGATCCACACATCTTAAGTGACTATGGACGCCCCTGATGCTTCCACATCACCCTCTTATTCTTTACCCTTAACCCTACTTCTTATTCATTTCATTTCCTTCATTTCTTCGGACATCAACCTTAGGTTATGAAAATACCCAAAAGTTGATGTAAAAGATTTCTTCTTAATGTATGAAATTATAAGTGTGGCGCTATATCTAGGCTCATTTCGATATGGGATCATTTGTTAAGACAGCTTTTGCGATTGTTTCTGACATGGATTAGGCTATTGGGTTTCAGCGATCTTATATCCAATAAGTTTTCAAGTATGAGGTATTCGTAAGCAATTAAAATTTTATTAAATTTAAATTCATAAAAATTTGAGTATAATCCCAAATTAAGTAGGAAATTTACCTCCTACGACGAACTATTACACCTTATTTATTATAAACCAAAACAATTTCAAAATATTATTATTTATAACTACCTTTTCTATTTTATAGCAAAATAGGTATTAATACCTACCATTGAGGCACGAAATACGCCTATTGTATTCCTTCTCTCTCTCTCTCTTCCTTCTATCTCTCTATCAGCAAGATTCTCAATCCTCTCTCTTCTCTATCACAACAGCAGAATCGACGATGTCATCATCGTGGTCGTCGTTAGAATCATCGCCGGCGTCATCATCCACTATTGGCTCTTCTTCTTAGGCGAATAGATAGACTTGAGGGTCGGGGTTTTGCTCGTCTCCCTTTTTAGTTTTAATACAATGTATACGGTATTTTCCTTGGCCGAAAACCGCTATCTCTGGCGAACTTTCTTCTCTTCTTTGCTATTTTAGTCACATGCAATTATATAAATACATTGTATTCTGTACAAACACACTCAAATACATTATATTTTTGTATAAATATATTACTTTTTTTCATGTATTTATGTATTCGTAAAGTCTGTATTTATTGATTATAGTCGAACATCACTATGTTTTGTGATTTTTTATTGTTGGAATACAGTCGAATTGAATATAGTGAATTGAATACAATGTATAGTAGAGAATAATGAATATCTGTAATTTGAATACAATGTATACAGTCCAATTAAATAGAACAGTATACACCATATTTTCTTGATTACATCACTGTATTTATTAATACAGTCACATGAATATATGGAATACAGCACAGTAGAAGCGAAATTTATAGAGAATTAATTTTTTTGAGTTAAATTAGGAGTGATACACGCTAATTCATCATCATTCCGTTATTAAACAGCTGGATTCTCTTAGTTCTTAGGCGAATTTTGCTACTGTATTGACGAAATGGCATCGGAATTGGATAATTTTTGTATGGTTGAACTCATATTGGAATGGGTGTTCGGATTTTGTAAAATTTGTGGGGTTCCGAGGTGCGGACCCGGGAGTCGACCTTTGGGCCGATTTTTAGATTTTTTTGTAAAGATCGAAACTTTATTATCCGGAATAGTTCCTTATAAGTTTTATGTGTGCTTTGAAGTTGTTCTAGTAGGATTTGAGCCGTCCAGACGCCTTTTCACCCGAAAAGTCCATTTTAGAGTACCGGGTTGACGTCTTTGAGGTAAGTATCTTGACTAACCTTGTGTGGGGGAATTACCCCTTAGTATTTGAGTCTTCTATGTTGATTGTAGTCCGTATACGTAAGGTGACAAGTGTGTTCTCGGATTATTTATAGAAGGTTGGCCTTTTAGGGTTCTTAGGTCCTTATATTCCCTGTGTATGAAGTTGTACTTGTTATGACTAAGTTCCTGATTTCTAGTTTCATCTCTACCTGCATATTCCAAAAACCGATACCCACGGGAAGGCTAGCAAAATGGAAATTCTGCTCACGGAGTTCGACATTGTATGTCACCCACACATCCATGAAAGCCCAAGCCTTGGCCGATCATCTAGCTGAGAACCCAGTTGATGACGAATACCAACCCCTAAGAACTTATTTCCGAGACGAGGAAGTAAATTCAGTTGAAGTAATTCCAGAAGACATTAATACTTGGAAAATGTTCTTTGATGGAGCTGTAAATGCAAAAGGTGTTGGTATTAGGGACATTTTGATTTCGTCCACTAGTCAGCACTATCCGGCTACAGCCCGACTTCAGTTCTTCTGTATGAATAACACTGCCGAATGTGAAGCTTTCATCATAGGCATGATTTCTAGTTTCATCTTCACTTTATTGCTTATTTGACCCTAATTGAATTATCTGAAGCTTTTACCTCTTCGACCGTCATGCTATATTTTTCATAAACTGCCTATCTAATTGAAATTAATATTATCTCACCCTAAAATTGTTTAGCATTAATTGAAATTATGATTATCTTTTATTGTTTCCCCTTATTCGAATTTTTGAATATCTCTTGTAATTACTCAACCTTAAAAGGAGTATAGATAACTTATATCATAGTCGACTTGCCTTTATTTGAAATTTATTTGACTTGTGTTGGCTTCTTATTGTTGACTTGAATATTGTGGATTCGTTGTTACTTCTTGTTTTCCCTGGTTAAGTTGTTCTCTTTACACTTAGCATTCTTTACCGTAATTATTCCTTGTGAACGAGTTCTGCTATTTCCTTGTGATTTAAAGTTCTTGTATTGATTTACTCGCCGTACCTTGTATTAATGTCATTGTTGCTTTGTACTTGATGTGGTGATGTACGAGTTTTCTGTCGTGCTATAATTGTTGTCTTTTTTGGTTGCACGGAATATTTAAATTGGGACTATCGACGTATTCCGGGAGATCCCCCTGTACTGCATATTTAAATTGAAACTACGGACGTATTCCGGGACATCCGAGGAAGGGCGGCTTAGAATTGCTGGAGGAGTGCCATAGCATCCTCCGCACTATGGATATTGCTGATACGAGTGGGATTGCTTGTATTACGTTCCGGCTTAAGGGAGCGGCTTATCAGGGGCAGTGGCCATATGAGTTGGGAAGCCCGGCCGATACATCTTCACTTAAATGGGTTATATTTTCAGAGATGTTTTTTTTTTCTTAAGAAAGTTTGTACCTCAGTCCCTTTGGGATGCATGGCGCACGGAGTTTGAGCAGTTGCGTCAGAGCACTGTGGCAGTATTTGAGTATGCCGTAAGATTCAATGAGATGGCCAGATATGCACCTGCCTTGGCCGCTACAGTTAGAGGGTGAGTCCGTAGATTCATTGAGGGGCTCAGAATGATATTCGATTTAGCATGGCTCGAGAGCTGGAGTTAGAGGTCGCGTTTCAACAGGTGGTAGGGATCGCTTTCCAGTTAGAGGGAATGTGGGACCGGGAGCGAGAGGATAGACAAGATCAGGAGAGAAAGTACAGGGAGGTGAGGAGGCCTCATAGACCGGAGAGATCTACAGGTCCTTATTTTGGAGACAGGGTACGACATGGTAGAAATTTTGTGGGTCAGCCCGTTCAGTTTGCACTTCCATTTTTGCACATGGTTTCAGGTACTCATGGGTCTCATAGTACTCGTACTACATAGTTTCCACAGCCACGTCAGTAGAGGGTTGCTTTGAGTGTGGAGATAGCAGCCACATGGTGAGAGATTGTCCCAGGCTTCGGACAGGTGTGTCACAACGGGGTATTCGGGAGAGTAGAGGGCGCCCAAGAGGGGGAGTCCCAGCCCGTTGATGTATTTCATATAGTAGGATGGAGGTCGTTGTTTCAGATGTTATCAGACAGGCATGTTTTGATCTGCTACATAGGGGCACCATTTGTATTTCATTATAGTTCTACTGGTCGGGACGAGTTCCTTTATTTGTTGCTTCATTTATGAGTGAGTTTCAAGCTTTGCACTCTATTTTTGTGTTTTCTCTTGCAGGGAGATTCTATGAGTGGCAGCATGTGTCTATTATTGCTTTATTCATAATTGAGCGTGATGAGACTAGAAGTGAGTCCCTGTTGTTCATTATGGTATTGGTGTGATTTCCTGAGTGTTCTTGGTTACAAATCATGATTTGGTACCCTATGGGGTGAGAGTTCAGCGAGTGTTTTGATTTATTGGTAGAGCTGAGTTAGTGGAAGATTTCTATTGGTATGATATATATTCGATATGTGATTTAGAGTTGAGGGCGATACCCTCGTGATCGCTTGTGATTCAATATGTTTGAACTGGGTTGAGTACACCATTGGAAGTTATATTAGGATGGGATCCTTATGATTTGTTCATGTGCTTTAATTTTTTCCTTGTTATATTGTTATGTAGGTTAGTATTGATAGAGGATTATGTTTGTCGGGCTTGTTTTATAGTTTCCTTATGTTCTTCTCTTTTCATATTCAGTCATTTTCGTTCTATGCTTCTTTAGTTTTAGCTTGTGGGGTGTGTCCCCAATGTTGTTAGTTGTGGCTTGGTGATTCGGGTGTCTAATTACGAGGTCTTCGTGTTTATTGCATCATTATCAGTGTTATGGAAGTTTGAAATAGAGTTCTACCAGATATGAGGCTAATTGTCAGTGCTAGGTTGATTTCGGGCAGCTATTGTGATCAAAAGTGCTATTATAAGCCTATGTGTGGTGTGTTATATTGTGTGGTCGTACCTTGTAGGTGCAGGCATGAGTTGATGCAGCTGGTTGAGACTGATACCGGATGTGGATTTAAAATCGAGCTTTTTTTGTAAATGAATAGAAGGTGAGAATTTGGGGTATGAGGCTTATCGGTTTGGTAGAAAGGCTAATTTGCAGTTGATATGGTGTCGTCAAGCTTATTTAGATTAGGGTAATGTGGGATCACCCGCGGGTGTATGTTGGAAGTGTGCATTCAGTGACTTGAAGGCTTCGAGGTAATTCTTGACACGTTCGAGGACAAACGTGTGTTTAAGAGGGGGAGAATGTAGCGACCCTGCCGGTCATTTTGAGAATTTAAGGTTCATTCGGTGGATTAAGGTCTTGAACAACTTCACATTGTGTATATCAACCTGCGTGCATGGTTGGATTCAGCTACCGGATGACCTGAAGTCGAATTGGAAGAAGGATTTTAGTTTTGGAAGCTTAATGAGTGGAATTTGACCGGAATTTGACTTTTGTTTAAACGGCTCCAGAATGAGTTTTGGGTAATTCAACAGCTTCGTTTGGTTATTTTGGACGTAGACGCACGTCTAGATTTGGATTCGGATGTCCGTAGAGTAATTTGAGGCAATTCGGCAGAAAGTTGGAAAATTTGAAATTTGGAAAATGGAGTAGTTTGAACACAGCTGACTTTTTGGGATATCGGGGGCGGAATGCGATTCCGAGATTTGGAAAAGCTTTGTGATGTCAATTGGGACTTGTCTGCAAAATTTGGCGTCATTCTAGGTTGAATTGATAGGTTTCGGCACGAGTTTTAGAAGTTAGAAGATTTGAAAGTTCATAAGCTCGATTCCTGGTGTGATTCGTAGTTTCGTCATTGTTTGATGTGATTTGAGACCTCGAGCGATCACGGGTTAGGTTGTAAAACTTGTTTGTGTGTTTAGACGGGGTCCCGGGAGCCTCGGGTGTGTTCCGGGTGGGCTACGGGTCATTTTCCCCTATTTTTGAACTGCTGGTTCTGGTGTCTGATGTTCTTCATCGCAATGCAGTGCTCCTTTCTCGATCGGGATCGTGATGTTTCTCTGATGATTGCCTCAATTTCCTTTTACGTGCTCACGTAATAGTCCTCGCGATCGCGTAGCTCTGTACTTTTCCCTCTTCGCGTTCGCCTTTTATGTTCCGCGTTCGCATACTAGAAACCAGGGCTTGAGCACTGGTACTCGTTACTCTTCGCGTTTGCATGACCTTCTTTGCGATCACAGAAGCCTGTCTATCCCTTAAACGCAATCGCATAAGCCCTTTTGCAATCGTGTAGCATATTTTGGGCCAGTAGCTATTTCCTTCTATGTGATCGCACCACTTCTCTCGCGATAGCGATGAACAAATACCTGGGCAGGCAGAATATATTCTCAAATCGAGGGTTATACCATTTTATCACATCTTGACTTGTAGAGCTCGATTTTTGGTGATTCTTTGTGGGTTTTTCAAACAATTCGATTGGGTAAGTGTTCTTCACTTAGAATTACATATATTCCATGATTTAATCTTTGTTTTTATCATTTAAATTGTGTTTTTAGTTGGGAAAAATGTTGGTTTTTGAAGAAATTCTCAAAATAAAATTTTCATGATTTGAGGGACAAAATGGCATCGGAATATGATAATTTTTGCATGGTTGAACTCATATTGAAATGCGTGTTCATATTTTGTAAAATTTATCAGGTTTTGAGGTGTGGGCCCGAGAGTCGAGTTTTGGGTCGATTTTTAGATTTTTTTGTAAAGATCGAAACTTTATTATCCGGAATAATTCCTTATAAGTTTTATGTGTGCTTTGAAGTTGTTCTAGTTGGATTTGATCCGTCCGGAGGACTTTTCACCCGATAAGTCCATTTTAGAGTACCGGGTTGACGTCTTTGAGGTATGTATCTTGCCTAACCTTGTGTGGAGGAATTAGCCCTTAGGATTTGAGTCTTCTATGTTGATTATAGTTCGTGTACGCAAGGTGACGAGTGCGTGCTCAGACTTATTTGTAGAAGGTTGGCCTTTTAGGGGTTTTAGGTCCTTATATTCCCTGTGTATGAAGTTGTACTTGTTATGGCTGAGTTCCTGATTGCTAGTTTCATCTCTACCTGCTTAAATTAGAATTACTTGCTTTTAGATTCACTTTATTTCTTATTTGACCCTAATTGACTTAACTGAAGATTTTACCTTTTCGACTGTCATGCTATAGTTTTCATAAACTGCCTATTTAATTGAAGTTAATATTATCTCACCCTATAGTCGTTTAGCATTAATTGGAGTTATGATTATCTTTTGTTGCTTCCCCTTATTTGAATTGTTTAATATCTCTTGTAATTGCTCAACCTTAAAAGGAGTTTAGATAACGTATATCATAGTCAAATTGCCTTTATTTGGAATTTATTTGACTTATGTTGGCTTCTTATTGTTGACTTGAATATTGTGGATTCGTTGTTACGTCTTGTTTTTCCCTGGTTAAGTTGTTCCATTTACATTTAGTATTCTTTACTGTGATTATTCCTTGTGAACGAGTTCTGCTATTTCCTTGTGATTTAAAGTCCTTGTATTGATTTACTCGTTGTACCTTGTATTAATGTCATTGTTGCTTTGTACTTGATGTGGCGATGTACGAGTTTTCTGTCGTGTTATAATTGTTGTCTTTGTTGGTGGCTCTGCATATTTAAACTGGGACTATGAACGTACTCTGGGAGATCCCCCTGTACTGCATATTTAAATTGGGACTAAGTACGTATTTCGATAGATCCCCCTGTACTGCATATTTAAATTGAGACTACAGACGTATTTCGGGAGATCCCCCTGTTCTGCATATTTATATTGGGATTACAGACGTATTTCGCGAGATCCCCCAGCACTGCATATTTATTTTGGGACTACGTACGCATTTCAGTAGATCCTTATATTGTATGATAAATTCGGAACTACGGGACATGATCCCGATAGATTTTATTGAAGAAACTGTGTTTGAAAAATATTTATTTGGAAAGTCCAATTGAAAAGCATTTATCTTGAATAGAACTATGTTTGAAGAACATTTCTTTGGAAAAGTATATTTGAAAAGCCTTTATCTTTAAGAAAACTGTGTTTGAAGGACATTTTTTTGGAAAAGTATATTTGAAAAGCATTTATCTTGAAGAAAACTATGTTTGAGAGACATTTCTTTGGAAATATATATTTCAAAAGAATTTTCTATTGAAGGGATTATATTTTAAATTTTCCAATATAAAACCTGAGGGTGAAAGTTTACACTTGAAGATTTTGATTAATTTATTGGGGTTGTTGGCTAAGGCCTGATGTGGAAACTATAATAGTGTTGAGTTACTACTTGCCCTTACAGTATTGTGATTTCTAGATTTGGGTTGTATTCCCTTCCATCCTTCGGTGTATTATTTTGGTGATCCGTTGTAGTTTACTGTTTTTCCTTCCTTATTGTAGTTGTTATGTTGTTAGCCATATTGTGTAGATAATAGATAGATGTTATGTTTCCGTTTTTTCCTGTACTTATGCGTGTTTAGTTTATTAGACCAGTGGGTGTCTTGACTAGTGCTCGTCACTACTTCATCGATGTTAGTCTCGATACTTACTGGGCATCACTGTGGTGTGCTCATACTACACTTTCGCACATTTTTGTGCAGATCCACGTATTGATCGTTAGTAGCTGTGCAGATCATCAACGAGGAGACTCAAGGTAAACCTGTCTTCGCGTTCGCGGGCTTTGGAGTCACCTTCTTACTTTGTTTTCAACTGTTTTTACTCATTTTCAAACAGTTGTATTTAGAAGTGTAGTTAACTCTATAGAGCTTATGACTTGTATTACCGGTCTTGGAAAAATTATAAGTTTTGTAAAGATTTCTATATCGAGACTGTTAGATTTTCTTTACTATTGTTGTTATTCAGTAAATATTAGACTTATCTAGTTTCTAAAACTAGGTATTATCACGATACCCAATGGAAAAAAAAAATTGAATCGTGACAACTTACCAACTGCAACGTGCAATTTTCCATCATTTTCATCCCAGGGGAACATAAAGAAGTGGAATTGGCTAAGACGTAAGCTCTCTCTTGTCTCTAACTATAACGATTAGTCATATAAGGATAAGAAGGGACCCTATTTTCTATCAAAAACATTTTTATTAGAGAAATAAATTAAAGTTCTCAAAATTTTCAACGGTCTTACATAATAACGAAATCCTTTTATGAATAGTTAAGTCTAATTATGAATTTGGTCAAAGTTCATTACGTCCTTTCAAAAACAAATCTAGGCAAAAGCTTTTGGAATGCTGGGATTAAATAAGGATATTATCACTTTTAGCACGCGTCAAAAGTTATTTATATTCAGTAGTCGAAAAAGTATATTAAATTTGTATAATTTTTTGTATAAAACATACAGAATGTATTAAATAGAAGGTAAGAACTTATAATGTTTGCATCAAATCATACTAAGGGCCCGTTGGTCCATGAAAAAAATTCACTTTTTTCAAAGAAATTTTATTTTTTTTCGAAATCAGAGTTTGGCCATAAAATTTATAATTTTCACTTAAAGATGCATAGTCGAAATTTTTCAAAAATTGAAAAATTACAAAAACTATTTTTCAAAATTTTCACTTCAGATTACTCACAAAATTCAAAAACAATCCAAATTGTATTCATGTCCAAACAACTCTAATTTCAAATACCATTTTCACTTGAAAAATAATTTTACCTTTTTTTGAAATTTTACAATTATTCTGTCCAAACGCCCACCAATTTATATTGATTAAATAATAAATTGAAGTGAAAACATGGATAATTAACTAGAGTTTAGGATAATAGTGTATGTAAAGTCATGTGCCATATGTTTACAGAATTGGTATAAACATTGGGCGTCAATAAACTAGAAAAAAGTGATAACAAAATGAAACAAACAGTAACATACCCAGTATTATCCTACATCGTGGGATCTGGAAAGGGTAGTGTATAAGCAGACCTTACCCCTACTATGTGATGATAGAGAGGTTGTTTCCAATAGACCCTCGGCTCAGGAAAGCATAAGCACCACATTAATGAAAATATAGACAAGAAGGGACAGTACCAAAAAGCCATGTAAAAACAGATAAAAACAACAAGATAGTAACAATGAAAGAAAATAACGGTTAGTTATAAAAACCTACTACCAACAGAAAGCAAGACTTCGTGTCAATACTACTGTTATGAACACTCTAGACTACTTACTTTAATATCCTAATCATCGACCCCCATACCTTCCTATCAAGGGTCATGTCCTCGGTCAGCTGAAGTTGCGTCGTATCTTGCCTAATCACCTCTCCCACCTCTTCTTTGGCCTACATCTACCTCTTTGTATGCTCTCCAATGTCAACCTCTCACACCTCGTCACTAGGGCGTTTGTGCTCCTCCTCCTCACATGAGCAAACCACCTAAGCCGTGTTGCCTGCATCTTGTCTTCAATAGGGGCCACACCCAGCTTGTCACTAATAACCTCATTTCTGATCCTATCTAACCTGGTGTGACCGCCCATTCATCTCAACATTCTCATTTCTGCTACCTTCATGGAAGATGAGCGATCTTGACTAGCCAACACTCATCCCCATACAACATCCTTGGTCTAACCACCATGTAGAACTTACCCTTAGATTCTGTGGTACTTTCTTGTCACACAAAATATTTCAATCATCCCGTCCCAATACGATGTGTTTCATTTGCATCAATCTCCCTATCCTTTGAATAATAGACCTATGGTACTTAAAACTCCATCTCCTAGGGATGACCTGCGAGTCCAGCCGCACTTCCCCTTCCCCTCCTTATGTATGGGCTAAGGGTGGTAAGTGGGCCGGTCCCGAGCCTAAGTGGGCTTCGTGGGCCGGTCCTCACAGTCCCGGTCCCGATCCTAGGTAGGTCCCAATTTAAACGGTTTCACGGTTCCGATCTTGGTGATCTTTTTGTAGGAATTGACTTGGGACCGGGCTCACGAACTAATGATCCCGGGCTAAAGGTCCTGGCCCGTGCGCTAAGTGAGACCAAGGGGGCCTAAGTAGGCCCAACAGATACTTTTTTTTAAAATATTTTTTATAGAAATTAGAGAAAAAAAATATTAATAAAAGTATCTAAGGTAATTCTTTGTAAATTTTATTATAGAATTATGACATAAATTATTTAATTCAAATTTAAAGACGAAAATATTGTAAAAAGATATTCAAAGCAATGCTTTATAATTTTATTATAGCATTAAAAAAATATGGCAATATCTTTCTTAGTGTTCCTCCCCCCTATGAAAGAGCACAACAAAGTGCTAATACCACTATTGAGAAGAAAGAGAGACTAATCAAGATGTGCCAAAATACAAGTTACTTAATATATAGTTACATATTAATTTTTGTTCATACAAGTTACATGGTATCTCTTACAAACTTCATAAATCCTTCAATTTTCGGAGGAATTTCCGTTGGTGGTGGAGGAAAAGAAGTTTGGCCATCACCACTTTCAGGGGAAGCAGCATCCTCCGCAAGTTCATCTAGCATTTCTTCGTAAGCTTCGTTTACCTCTGGTTGTGATTCAGCAAGTCCAAAATTTCTTCTTTCCGAACAGATCCAATCTCTGAAAAGTACTGATTTTTCCAAGCTCTCCCTCATAGATGCTCTATAATCACCTAGTTGAAGTCTTGCTTGACTGAAAGATCTTTCCGATGCCACTGTTGAAGCTTGAATAGTTAAAATATCTTGGGTCATCCTTGAAAGAACCGGAAGGTATTTTTCTTTGTCCTTGCACCATTCCAAAACATTAAAGGAGCCGTCAGGATTCACTTCCTCAATTCTCTGTAGCAAATAAACTTCAAGCTCATTTAGTTGTGAAAAGTCACTACTACTAGAACCTTGAGAACCCCTAAACCCCGCCCAAGCACTAAGTTCTCTTACTCCCGCGGTTCTTTTAGATGATTGAGAATCAGAAGAAGAAGAAGAAGAAGAAGAAGAAGAAGAAGAAGAAGAAGAAGAAGAAGAAGAAGAAGAAGAAGAAGAAGAAGAAGAAGGAGGAGGAGGAGTTGGAACATTTGGTCTAGCATGTTTTAATATAACTTCATAAGCATTATAAATAGTTTGAGCATTTATTCTAATTGAGGCTATTGCTTCCAGAAGTTGAGACAACTCCTCATTTTCAAGTGCTAAACCATTATAATAGTTTCATACCAAAATTTAGGACCTCCTAATTTTATTGTAGGATTTAACAAAGTAGAAACACCATAAATAGGGGAAATAGGGAAAAGAATATTTTTTAAACTTTTTTCTCATCGAATCAATAGCAAGTGTATAAATTTCCCCACCCTCTGAAAAATGAGCCAAAACATTTGCAAGTTCTGCAATATAAACTAAACAGTTAGAAATAGTAGGATAATATTGCCCAGAAAATTCATTTGTAGCAATATGAATTTTTTTTAAAAATCTACAAGCATTTTAACATTAGCCCAATCCCTATTCGTAAGGTGTTCATTATTATCACTTACATGTGCATTAAATGTTGAGTTTATGGGGTTTCTATATTCATATGGAACAACCAAACTTTCATACATGTAATTCCATCTAGTTGGACAAGGTTTAAGAACCTTTCTTTCTCTTAGGCCAAATTCATCACATCTTTTAAAATATTCTCTAAATCTACTTCTACGATTTGAATAAAAAAGTCAGTTAAGAGCCATTTTAACCTTTTTAATTTCAACATTTAAAATTCGCATACAATCACCCACAATTAAATAGTAAATATGACAAATACATCTAATATAAAAAATGTCATTGAATGCAGGATTTAACATAGTGGTAAGCAAGATATAGCACTTGTGTTACTAGTAGCATTATCCATTGAAACTGACATTATTTTATCACTAATGCAAAAATATCTACAAATATCCGTAACTGTGTTAGAAATAAACTGTCTTGTGTGACATGAATTAATTATTCTATAAGAAATAATGTGTTTTTGCATTATCCAATCCTCATCTATCCAACGACTGGTTACATTAAGGTAATCACAATCGTTACCACTTCTACCAATATCAGTTGTAATAACAATACGACAGTTTATATGAGTAAATAAATAGCGCAAATATTGTTCATATTCATGTTTATATTTATAAATATTGCTCTTTATGGTTGTGCGAGGAAAACCTTTATAAGTAGGATTAAAAACTTTTCTAATATAATGCACAAAGTTAGGGTTAGAAGGAAAATTATTAGGTAAGCACATAACGGTTACCATTTTTTCCAATTCTTCCCGATTTTTTTTTTGGATCATAATATAAAATACCACCGATAACATTGTTAATTCCGGGTTGAAATTGATTTGACCCGGTACTAGGATCAGCCTGACTAGGAGTATATAGGTACACTTTTCCCATCGGACAAAGCTTTCATATGAATATATATGACTTTGTCTTGAAGATGTACCAATATGTGTCTAGCCAAAGTTCTCGTCCCCCGCCCCTCCCCCTCCCCCCCTCCAAATATTTAAAAGTTGTCATAAGTTTTACACTTAGCCTTATTTTGTGGAATTAGTTGAGTAAAAAATGACCAAACAATAGATGTTTTCGTCTGTTTGGTACGTTATCTAGAAAAAATAGGGCCAGTAATAGGAGTATCAGACGGGGCATCATTTGGATTATCACTAATTGGATTAACTTCAGGAGCATGACTAGTGGGTGTATCATCATCCAGTTGAGTTTCATCAAAATCTATTTATTCATCATCATTTTCATCAATAGTTGGATTACCATAAAGAACATTCATATATTCATGGTCTAATTGTTCATCGGGTGCAATATTATGGCAAAATCGACTTTCAGTAAGTTGTAATAAACTATTATCGCTATCAAGAATAGCAGGTGTAGGACGGATTTGGGGTTTGTTTCGGGGAGCCGGGGGAAGTGGAGGAGGAACAGAGTGACCATTAGATTTGTCACTCTTGGATTTTTTCTTATTTTTACTAAATATTTTTTAAGGAATAAGCTATCTTAATTAATCAAGCAATACAAAGTAAATAAAACAAACAAAACTATAATATTAAAAGTTAAGAGTTGGAACACCGAATTGACGAACAACTTGTTGCAAATTGATTATCATTGAAGACTTCAATTCAACAACTTCACAATTTTTTCACAAACTATAACAGTAAAGTAAGCAATAATAGCAATTATAGAAGAATTTTAGAGAGAGATTATGATAGATTGATGATTTTGTAAGAAAAATGAAAGAATTGGTGGGGGAGAGGGGGGCGGGGGGGTTTATAGTTGAAAAGAGGAAAAAAGTGTAATTATAAAAAGTTTGGGGTTAAAACAAAGTTGGGAGGGGGAGGATTAAATGGCTATTTTATAAATAGCCAACGGCTATTTTTTTAAAGGCCAACAGCCAGATTTTTGCAATCCCAAACAGTTTTTTTTTTAAAATTATGACTGTTAGGACCGTTTTGGACCGCTTAGGCCCGCCAAGGACCGGTCTCAAACGGTCCCGATCTCGCGGGCTTTTTCTCAAGAATCGGCTCAGAAAAGCGGCCCACCCCAACCCCTATGGTCCCGGTTCTAACCGGTTACGACTCGTTTAGGCCCAGAAAACCGTTTGATCTGTGATCCCAGACCGGTTCCAAGCCTAGACCGGCCCACTTACCGCCCTTAGTATGGGCACTGAATAACGCAAATAGATATACCGGCCTAATACATAAAGCGGACAAATTAAATTAACCATCTAGACCATGTCTGTAAAATCGCAACAAATTAGAGGGTATATCTGGAATAAAGAAAACCTCCTTTCCCGCCATTCGCTACTCTCCTCTTCCATGCACAAAACAGAATTTACAACTCAAACCAACTTACAGCCTCGGTTAAAATCAGTCTCCACTAATCTGTTATTCAACAACTCACATAACCGTTTCTCTCTCCTCTCTCTTTCTCTCTAGAACAATGGCCGACGTACTTTTCCTAGTCTCTGTTCTACTACTCGCCGCTGGCAGTACACCTCCGGCACTGTTGTCAACACCACCGCCGTCTTCAGGCTGCGCTGACGAACTAGTGGCGTTCTCTCCATGCCTTCCGTACATTTCTGACTCCCCGAACAACATATCCGATTCGCCTCCGGTTCAGTGTTGCGATAACATCGCGGCGGCGTTTGATGATAATACTGCGATTTGTCTTTGTTACCTCGTTCAAAACCCTCAGATCCTTGGTTTCCCTATCAGTTCAACGAAGCTGATATCGCTAACTTCTGTTTGTCCTGTTAAGGAGAAAGAAGGCGAGGAGAATTTATCTCTTGAATCTCTCTGTTCAGGTAATTTTGCTTCCGATTTCACGCTTGTTTACGTACATTTTCTGTGACCGCACATGAATCTTCTAGATGTATCGAAACTTTTCGTTATGGACTGATAGTAATATTATACTTGGAAGTAAATGTGTTAATTACTCGAGTCTATAGTTTGAATTAGTTGCTCTGTTTCAAAATGTTTGATACTTCCGTCTTAGATGTTCAGGCTAACTGTCAATTAACGATCGATATTTTAAAATGATTATTTAATTTTAATATTTAATCATTTTGATATGAAGTGAATTCTAGCTTATGTAATTGTGTGGTTTGCAAATACTTGTCTAAACTTTTTTTTAGAAATGGTTCAATTTAGGTCAATTTAGCTCTAACAGTTGATCAAAGCTGGATAGATGAGATTATGAGAAGTGCCAATATGGGTCAATAGAGAACTATATTACCTATACTAGAATTTTTGTTGTTTCTTTGAGGGGAAAAAAAGGGAAAATACTGGTTCTGCTTTCGGCAGCAGTAATTTAATTACACTGTATAATTTTGGTTGATATATATATAGATAGATAGATATAGATATAGATATTCGATAGATATAGATATAGATATTCGATAGATATAGATATAGATATTCGATAGAGTTCAGAATGTGCTGCTTATCACGTAAGCAATTTTCCTAATACATGCATTTAGATTTGGAAGAATTTGCTGCATACCTTGTGATGCAATCATACAAACGAAGATTTATATAGTATGGAATAATGCATACTGGTAGTATTAATTACTATGTGAATGATAAACCTTATGTAGAAAACACATGTTATGTATGTATCATTTGCGAGTAAATATATCCACTTAGTGGATCATGATTCCATAGTTGCATTAAGTTAAAATAGTTGTAACTTAGCCATACATGAGTAGTCCATCTGCAGTATTACATAGCTAGTTCCAAACTGTGCACTATTCCTGGAACCAATGCCTTAACCAGTTAACCTCTTTCTCTATTACCCATTTTGTTTCTAATTTTACATTTGAGTTTCATTCACCACTTACGTTATTCTGGACTCCTTTAGGGGCATACATATGAATTTCAGTAAAATTCTAAGAGTTCAGTATACTCAGTTAATCTATTCGACACAAATATGTTAAAGACAAATGAAAAATTACATATATAGTTCACTACACAGAAGATTTACGTTCAAAAATTAGCCATTTCAATCAGTACACAATATCTCTCGACATAAAAATGCTTACTATTTTTGTTTCCGTGACTCAGGATCAACTATGCTGCCTCCTTTTCGGGCGATAACAGGTAATTCTCCTTTGATCTTTTGCTCTTACCAAACTGGTGATGCTATTTATTCAGATAATCCTGCTCACTTCATTGTGTAAAAATTTCTAGAAGATCACAGGGGTTCAAGTTCGGGTCCAAGGCGTCCTAGCCCTAGCCCTAGCCCTAGCCCAAGTCCTAGGCCTACACCACGCATTCCACACTCAGGTAAGCTACACCAATTGGAACTGATATTTATATCTCTTGTTTCTTTTAATGTTTATAACTTTGACATACCAACTGTTCCCTTCAATTTTCATGAATACCTTGCTACCACATTCATAAATTGGTACACAATTTTCATGTAGGGGCACTATTGTTTCTCTAATCACATTCATAAATTGATAAAGCCACAAACTGCATTTCTAGAAGCTTAGATAGGAAGCTACTCCTACTAATTTCCAATATGGACGAAAAATGAATGGAAGAATAAAATAGGGGAATGAATTTTGAAGGTGGAAGTTGAGTTTATACTAGAAAAAATGAATTATCACTTTATTGCAGGTGATCATGATAACCCTTCACCGCAAGAACCACCAGGACAAGGCAATTCATCACCACCATCCTCTGATGTTGATGATTATCCTTCTCCTGCTGCTCAGGACACACCATCATGTGCATCAACCATAGCCCTACGAATGCTGAGTTACCATATAGGGTTTCTCATTCCAATATTGATTTTCATGTTTTTCTCTGAAAGTGGTTATAATTCTTCTCGTGCTGCCCAGGTCACACCATCATGTGTATCAATCATAGCCAAAGGAATAATGATATGACATTACTATCTCTGTGGTCTCTCTGCAATAATATTCACTCTCCGGTATTTCCCTCGCAAGAACACAACTTAGGGTACTACTGTCTCTGTCATGGTTTCATAAACACACAGGTCAACATATTAATAACTCCTCCTGAAGTGTAAGCATCAGATTCTATTTTGAAAAACACCTATTGTGAGGCTTGGAAGCCCTAGTAGTTTCAATCTGACCTCCAAAAAAACCAAAAAAAATGTTGCCAGCTTTATCTGTACTGGAGTTATTTCCACTCATTCTGGTACATAATCTGAGTATTAGTCTTGTATTGCAGTTTTCATATACCATTAGTACGTAGTTGGCTGGTTTATATGCAATTGCAATAGAATTTTGAGCCGAGGGTCTATTGGAAGCGTACACACTACCCTCCCAGACCTCATGGTGTGGGATAATACTGGGTATGTTGTTGTTGTAGAAAATACATCAGTTTAGCCAAATAAACAACGCGTATTTTTTCGTTACTTTGCTTTTAGTTTGTGCTTTTGTGCACTTAATATTTGTTCTCAGCTAGAGGATTTTATCAAATATCCGCCCATTGAAAATAAGGGAGTTGGACAAGTTAGAAGGAAATAATGAGAATTTTTGTCTTACTAGCTACAGCCATCCATTCTATTAACTCGTATTGCTCTTGATCGTCCTTTTCCTTAGTTCTCAGCTTCAGTTGATCAGTTGGTGTCACCATTTACTGAGCGATAAATTTACATGTCATAAGGACTAGAACTAGATGAAATATGTGTACGTTGCTCTTTCTTTGTTTTTTCTTAGAGGCGTTAGGGGAGGCCGGAGAAAGGGGAAAGAGGGGGAAGGGGTGGGAGATTGTTAGTGCTTATCCATTTAATATATGAATTATCAAAAGTACTTCTATGTTTGCTTTAAGCTCTCTCTCTTGTTCTTCTTTCTAAATTTGGGTTATAAAAAGGAGACTCCATTAACAATTGAATAAAACAATTAAAACTTCCAAAAAGGTTAGAATAATTTTCTTTTCTTGGTTAAATATACTATTATTTGATTTTTTTCAAGAAATAACTAAGATGGGTATGTAAACTAGAAATTTTACAGATTACTCCATCTTTTACCCCGTAATGTGGCAGATATTCTTAATAAATGGCAAACACTTTTATTACTTTGCCCTTGCATTTGTTTCCATTATTCTAGAGGACTTTTTTAGTCTGGCACTCAAGTTGGTGTAGGAACTTGGAAACGTTCTCTTCTTCCAATCAACACTGCCTGTAAGTTCAATATACCAGGGGTAAAATGAAGCCACCATTTTAACACATTCAGAATGTTATATCTGGCAAGGTTATTCTAGAAAAAATGGCCTGATTAGCTCCAAAATGATCCATAAGAAGCCTCAGAATATATGTGAAGCAGCTTCCAGCAAACCTACCTCCCAACTCTCTTTTAGCATAATAATTTGTTCTCCCCTGCATTATTCACTTGAAGCTCTTTTAGGTTATTTGAAACTTATCTTCCAACACAATCCACATGCTTAATCGAGTCTTTTTAACCAACAGCCTCACTCAAACTAACTCTATTTTGGTCTGAAGCTTATTGGTGACCCCTGTATTACCGCTATTTTCAAACAAATGAATGAAGAGACACATGCTAGCATAAAACAAATGATAGTTGAAACATAAGAAAGTCTCGCATCACCAGCTTTCCATCAACCTGGAACTTTGAAAATAATTAAAACTAAATTCCTTACTACAACTGGTGTACAGATCAAACAACGAACACTTGTAGCATCAGATATTTTGGCAGTTATAATGACTCAAGTTTTTCCCATCACATAAGATTCATATGCTTAAAGAGTAAACATAACAACCAAAAGCAGAGCTTCAAGAGTCGGAAACAGGGGCATCTCTGACAGACTGGCGCCAAGCATATTCCCTAGCTCCATCCTTGTCGACAATTTTAATCACAAAGTTTGGTGGGGCAACCACCAGCCTAGATCGGATCTCCATGATGCACTTATCTGCTAAATCAACAGCTTCTTCAACTGTCATGTCCTTCCGGTAGTGCCTATCCATCATGGCGAGAGAGAAATAGGAGCCATAACCAAATGCTGCCTTATCCACTTTGTGAAGAGTAGCGATATAATCAACGTAATAAAGAGAAGGGCCTGTCTCCTTGTCATAGCCAGCCAGGATAATGTTTACCATGTAAGGATTCTACAAAAACAACATTGCAGTTACCCAATGTGTAGAGATAACCAATTGCACATCAAAATTCTGAAAACTAGCCTTTGAAAGAATGACGACTTTTCAAGGATAAAAACAGACCGGAAGGTTTCTTTCCCCAACATCCTCTCCATAATAAGTAATCAAAACCAAGGAATTCAAAGTAAATGATAAGGGACAATAAGGGCGAAAACCGGCCAAGACACTCTACATTTTGTTTTAAAAAGCTTCAGATGTCAAACAGAAGGGCGAAAACCGGCCAAGACACTCTACATTTTGTTTTAAAAAGCTTCAGATGTCAAACAGAAGAGTGTGACACCTTGGTTCCATTGTCATAAATCTGATCATGCTTATAAAGAGAGATGGTAAGAAAGATCAATGATGCACCCATTTAGGTGGACCCTAACAGGTGTATAAATATAATTATTAACACACAGTAGCAACTAAAGAATGCAGCGGGGAATGGATTTATTGGTTTTAGTATTTCACCAGTTCATTACAGTTTTTTTTTTTTTTTAAAAATTATGAGAATCTTGCACATTTTCTTTTATCTATAGCTACACTGCTGCCCAGCTTCGGCTTTATTTTGCTTCTCTAATCTGTAACCAAAAGATTAAGTAATATCATCTGTGTGATACTATCATACTCTTACCATGTAAAGTCAAATCTGAAATCAATCTATTTGTGCCAAAAATTCCCTCTAGCTATAGTTCTTGCAGTCTCAGAACATGCCACATAGAGAAGCTGCCCATTTAAATATGATTAGTTCTTTCCCTTTGGGGGAAGCCAGGTTCCTTGGTGATAGAGCTAGTCAAAACTGTGTCTTTGCTACCACCATTCTCCCTTTATCTATTATTTGGTTTTCCACATATCAGACTTCACTATTTGGTATGTAAGATCTCTTCCTATCAAAACTATGCCTCATAAGCGGGATTGAAGGAGAAATACAAATTAGTATTTCCTAATACGACATTGTTTCCCTTCTCTTTTTCTTTCTTTCCTTTTCATTTTAGATTCTAACACAAGACTAGGCTGTATCTTCAAGCCAAGCTCTCTTCTCTAATCCTCTTCTCAATTCAACATAAACTCAAAGTCATTATTATTTTCATTTTCCATTAGGTAATTGTATATAATTGAGTTTAAAACAATAGGTGTCTTGGCTTTAAGCATTCTAGAATTTTAACTAGAAGTTTAAAAAGATAGGGTGTTAATGCATTTAAACAGTTCTTTTTCTTCTCTTCTCTTGAGGTGTTTCATCTATTCCATGGTTTTTGTTATCCTTTTACAGGAACACATCCATACTGATCAGTCAAAAACATGGATAAATTGATGAAACTCTAGATAATGCTGAAGCATTTAGAGGAGCAAGAATCTGTATCTTGTTATCCCTGAGACTTTAAGCAGGAGAAATAGTTTGATTACAATGTTTGCTTTCAATAAAAGCCCTATGTGAGCTGTAATGTATCAGAGCAATAGGTAAAATGAATTTTCTTGCAACATTTAGCAATGATGATGTCTGTGCTATAAATTGATTCCACTGTGTCCCATGCTAAAGTATGTTTTAATTGCACATATACGTTTTTCTGAATGATGTTCATATGGATATCTACATGATAGTGATGTGTAATTTGTTAGGGAATGTGGGTTCAAAGATGTCCTAATGAATACAAGTGATTCTTCTCCTGTTAACAGATCCTATTCAAGAATTTTTCCAGAACAAGTGAGCCAATTCAAGATTTTTAAATCGGTCAATGACTATCTGCCCACATCTTCCTCATATGCATGCTTCCTCTTAGTGGTGGCCAATTCTTAACGACTTCATTTCCAACTGTAATAACACATTAACCGTAGTCAGTACTCAAGNCCCCCCCCCCCCCTCCTTGTCCAACATAATTTAGATGGTTGTCTAAGGTTAATTCGGTCTGAAGTGGCGGTGGAGGAACCAGCGCAAGCCGTATGGCAACATATCCTAGGCCTATTTAACTAGTCATAAAAAGAGAGCAAGGTGGTTTCGGTGTAAATGGTTTTGAAGCAAGTCACTATTTATTTCATCATACTTCACAACTACGAGATTAACAAGAATACATGGAGGCCATAAAGCTGATTTGCATTACATGGGAGGCACTTCATTTTACCCGACTTTCTCACTATTCATCAGCACCACTTTGTATTTCTCTTGTTTCCCAATTAATCATATTGTTCAAAAGAAACAATGAAGTTAAGTGAAATCAAATAGGATTTGTGGTGTCTGCCTGAATGCAAACAATTTAAGTATTTAGATTCAATCTTTCAGGAGTGCCACAACATATCCTATGGCCTACAGGACTATACCTACCAAAGCGACAAGGCAAATTCTATGGAATGCTACAAGAGTAGCAATGTTAAATGAAAATGAATATTAGCGCTTACCAAAACCACAACGAAATGATAAGTTGGATGTGCTTCATATAAGATAGACAACTTTTGAGAATTATAAGATTAGGAAAAATTAGACAAGATTTTTAATATTTTATATTATACATAGGAGGTACGAAAAGGGAAATGGGGAGCGGATTACAAGATGGGAATCGAACCCCTCACCAACAAGGCGAAAGTTCAGGTAGCCAACCCATGGAGCTACTAAAATTCCCCAAATTAGAAAAGATTAAAAATTATTCCCATGCGACAGAGGGTTCAAAGGGCACATATAGAGGATAAAAAGAGAAAAGGTCACTTGAGATAATTTGGTCATGTTTTATGTAAACCTACAAATGCACCTAGATGATTGAAGGTGCAAAAAGAGAAGGACCTAAACCTAAAACCATATAGAGGGATGTTCTCCGAGAGGACCTAAGTTTTTCTACTCTCTCTCTAAATCCCTATGAATTTAGCTAAGAGTGAACACAACGGAAGCAAATGATCAGTGTAGATGATCCCAATTAGTTGGAGTAAGACTTAATGGTTGATACCTACACTAAATCTCATACTTGACAGAATCTGTTTAGTTTGCTAAAAGATTTGTATGCCAGTGCAGGAATAAGTATGAGACCTAGAGAAACTCTAATTTTAGATAACCTTTACTTTGTCTTAAAGACAAATTACTGAGTATTAAAATAAAGTGGGCCCCAATAGAGAAAAATCAATGAAGAGAATTTATAAGCCAACCTCAATTAGTTAAAAGATTAGTTTGGAACTGAAGCTTAGGTGATTGACCCATCACTATCTTTTAGCAAAAATAAATATTGAGCAGACAGACAAGTTCGTGCCTTGAAATCAAGTTAAACGCACAATGATTTTTGCAAACAGCTTGTTTTACTTCTACAACCGTGACCTACAAGTCATCAAGGAAGCAACTCTAACATTGCACCAAAACTTGCCCTCTATATCTTCACTGGTATACGCACTAATACTACAGCTGAGCAAGAGATTTATGTTAGGACCAGAAAGGTTCCTCAACGTTGTTTATCATGCAATTATACCAAAAACTGACAGATTGGCTATATAGTAGAGGTTATACTAAGTTTTATACAAGGAAGTTTCTCTACTTTCTGGAACTTAAATTTGGCCCCTACTTCCTGGAACATAAATTTTATCAATTTCCAGATTCTGAATGGTCTTTTTGTTGTTTTTAACTTTCTTCCTTTTATTTTTTTGTTTTTGGGGATGATAATTCAACAGTAAGTTATGTATATCTGAGGGAAGACCTCAAGTTAACATTGTCACAAAAGAAGCTAACACAAGAAGACAGAACTTTCACAAAATTTAGGAATGCAATCAAAGATAACGATCATCATGGTGAAGCTAATGTACACACAAAATGGAGAGAATTCAACTACATTAAATGACATTAAGTGATGATGTACAAAATTGTTACTGCTGCAGACACTTTGAAACACAAGGTTGATAACATGGCTAGACTCAAAAATGCTACGACAGGAAATGGCACCAGAAGTGCCAACCTTGTGCCATTACCAACAGTATGTTATGCCCTGATAAATATGCAGAATGCAACAGGTTAGACACAACAACAGTGACTCACTATTAGATAGAGCAGACAACTACAAGCAGTAGCATATGCCAAACTTGCCAGGACGAACTTACTTTGCTTCTCAATAACTTTTTTCATCCATACAAACATAATAGAAAACCAGAGAAAGATGCTGAATTGTTTCAGCATCTGTTTAAATTTTCAATTTCCCTCTGTCTAGTTTTACATAGCCACAAATGAACAGGTCTGAATAGAGAGAAATGGTTTCAAGGATTCACACCGCTGACCCGCTTATTACTTCATTGACAGGGGCGGATCTAGTGAATAAGTTACAAATTCATTTGAACACAGTAGTTTCAGCTTAGACCCTACATATGTGTTACAAAAAAATCACTAAATAAGTAAAAATAATAGATTTGGAACCCAGTAAATTAGATGAGATGTGGTAGAACTCCTAATTCGAACTCATAAAGTTCAAATGCTGCATACGCCTCTGTTGATTGAGTTATAGTTGATTATTAATTGATTGATTCACTGATTGAAACGCCAAGCCCTAATTTTGACATTTTGGACTTCTACAGATTTAAAACCCTAAAATTGCACAACAAAACAAAACAGGCCCAATTCATCTTTAACCACTGTACTAAAACCCTAGATGATATATGCAATACCTTTCGTAAGGCTGTAGCAAGCTCGCCTCTTGTAAAATTAGCCGCAGCAGCCGTAGTCAACGGAATACCATTACGGAACTGGTATAACGCCACATTTTTCTGTACATACTCCGTGAACTGAGCTCTGTAATTTCACCCAAAAAATACTCAAAAACTCAACATAAATAAAAAGTTCATGGAAATCGAAAATATAATTATTGAATCTAGGAAATATAACCTGTCGCCGGCTTCACCGCTCGCTCCCATGAGCTTGTGAGAATCGAGGATCATGATTTTGTCTTCGTTGGATTTGTGAACCAGTATACTGTGCACCGCGGATGAATCCGCCACCACCAGTGCAAATCCGTTACCCACCATCCCGAACACGCACTCCATCTTCTTCTAGGAAAAAGTTCTGAGGATTTCTCACACACAAATCTGAGGTTTGGTTTCGAATAAGAGCTTTGAAGGCGTCTGTCTTGGAGAACAAGCAGAGTTAAGCAGAGTTTGCTTCAATTTTGAGTTAATTGCACTTTGCTCTCTATATCTTATCACTATTATATCAAACTACCTTACACTTTTTGAAAGAATTCTACTACACCAACTTTAATTTATTTCTATGACAAATTCTAATTATATGTGATTAACATTTGTCCTTTAGATATTTGAAATGTGTGGTTTTGACCCTTTTACTTGAAAATATTCATAAATTATTTGGATAATTACTCGTTTCACTGTTTAGTTACTCATGTCTTACATTAAGTTAGTAATGTTACTCCATATTTGAGGGTATTACGATCAAACATTTTTATAATAATATCGTTTGTTCCGAATATTTTTGAATGTTATACCGAAGTGATGCTGTAGAGAAATATTATAACATAAGAACTGGTTCCGAGAAAGCTTGGTTTTTATAATAAAGTGTTATTATATAGGGATATTATTATAGAGGTATGACTGAATGTGGTAATATAATATATTACCCACATAAAGAGAACAAAACACACATTTTAACTAGTTGAAAGTTATATATGTTGAGTGGTATATCACAAGGACCAAATACAGATTTTTGAAATAACTAAGGGATCAAAATTGCTAATTAATTAACGAAAGAAATCTTTTGCTTCGACTTTAGGAAAAAAATGAAACAAGAAAAAGAAAAAGTGTTAGTATCTGTCTAATATCTAGTTTCATTATACAAAGCTAGTAAACATTATTTTTCTTTCTATATTATCAAAATAAACAATTTGACAGAAATCAATAAAAAAAAATTAGGTAAAGAGTAGAATTTCCTTACAAAAGGAAAAGGAGTGAAATAATATTAGCCTTAACAAAATAGTGAAGGATTTAGGTAGATCACTAGCACTTAATATAGTTTTTGCCATATTTTTTAAAGTCCTATTCTTTCATTCAACGACATAGTTTCGTTGAAAAGCCCTATAAAAGTTATGATCAAGATCATGACTAACACAATATTCCAGAAACTTAGCAATCTCAAATTTAGTATCATGATCAGATATAATATAAGTTAATTGACTATTCATTTTTCTTTATAATTCCTTAATGAATGAAATAAACAGATCATATGTTTTATCTTTAGATGTAAGAAATAAGGCACAAGTGAACCTGCAATTGTCAGCAGCTATACCTATTTCATCCTCTACTTTAAACCTTCATTGGACACCACAAATCCACATGCAGTAGTTTCAATGGTATAGAAATATTTACCAGTTTCTTGATTTGAAGGAGGACTTCATATGTTTACCTTTTACACAAGCATCAGAAACTTTTTCTTCCTTGATTTAAATTTAGGCAGACTGACAACCAAGTCCTTTAGAGTTAGTTTACCCAACAAAGATAAACTTGCATGTCCTAGCCTTTTGTGCCATAACAATGAATTATTATCAAGTGCACTAGGACATGTTAGTTCAGTTTCAGATGAGGACATAATATCAACTTTATAAAGATTCTTGTGCATTTTTCCATTAAGAACCAGGTTGCCTGAATTAAGATTGGTAATTATACATGCATCAGAAGCAAATTCTACCATGTTCCTTTTATCACACATTTGAGACACACTTAGCAAATTATATTTTGGACCTTTAACATAGTATATGTTTTTAATTACGTTGGAGTGGGACTTACCAATGTTACGACCAACGTTGTCTTCTTTTTTACTATTACTAAATCTCACTCCCTCCTTGATAGGCTATCGATGAGAGAAATTTTCCTTTTATACCTATCATGTATCGGAGCAAGCAAAGTCCACATACTACATGGACTTGCTTTCCATCAACTTAGCCTGCAAAATAATTTAGGGGTTAATTTTATAAATCTAAACTAGTTTGATTCCCTTTCTTTGAGTAAAAAGATTATCAAATTATTTTTTAGCTCATCTAGGAAACCTTACATTTTCAATGAGAATCGAGTTTATTGATCTCGCCCAAAATTACACCACAGTTTGGGGTTGTGAAGCAGTCGATTACAATTATAATTACCCAACTGGGAGTCGGGATCGATTCCTCAGGGAGCGTAGATGAGATTAGGTATATACTCGGACTAAGTGTGCAAAGAGTCTAAGATGCACTTTCACATACTTTGTTTTTAGTCTACTTCAAAATTATGCTACGGTTTGGAATTGTAAAGCTAGAGAATAATATTTTTGGTGGATTTTTTTAAGTGTAAACGATCTAGGGATGTGACTTCCACATAGATGTTTTGCTTAACGGATTGTGGGCTTTAGAGCGAGTTTCGTTGGTCGGGTGTAATATAGCAATCAACAAACAATTACCTACTCAATATCTCTCGGTAATAGAGTGGTTTTGCCCAATTTGGCTTTCTCAAATCCAAATGGGTAATTCACAAATCAGTTAATAGATGCTCAAGTCGGGTTTTACTATCTCTAGATTTAACCCTTTAATTGGGACTATCAATTTCTTTAGTTCATCTCAATTTCTTGTTAGCCAAGTATTCCTAGACCAAGTCTCTCTTTCTCAAGTAGAGACTAAGTCAAATAGGCTTGAATCAATGTTTGCAACCATTAATTCTACAATTATAGTAAGAACTAGGCTAAATATTACACACCCAAACATAAACAAACCCTAAATCAAACACCCACTAGGTACCCACACTAAGGTTGGGTCACAACTCTAGCTAGAAATTTAGCTACTCATAGTTGGTGTGAAGAAATTAAAGAAGAAAATATGATTAAACTCATATTTAATGATAAATAGATGAAAATCCAATGTAAAATTGATAAACTATGATAAAGTTTCCTAAAACAGTAAAGAAAAACGGCTACAAACTTTCAGATGCTCCAAACTTAACCTAATTTTATCAAAAAAGACTATTTATGCACATCTGAAATTTTTAGATAAAATTGGCCTTTCGAAGGTTCTGCGGCCGTACAATTCTGTGTGCGGTCCGCACTTTGCTGCAACTCTTGACAGGGGTAGCTTCTGCGGCTACACAATTCTGAATTGCGTCCGCACTTCTTGAGTTATGTGGACCGCACAATTCTGAGTGCAGCCGCACTTTTGATTTCTGCAGCCGCACAATTATAGTTCGGTCCGCACTTCTTGATGGTCTCAGATGTGGAACTCTCTAATCTTTGTCTTCTGCGTCCGCACAATTATTGTGTGGTCCACACTTTTCAAAGACACTCTGTCAGAATTTCTTCATGATATGCGGCCGCAGACAGAATTCTGCGGTCCCCACTTTGGCCTTTTTTGCTTGACTTTTGTCCTTGTTCGGAAACACTCTTTCTTGAGTTAAATTTCATCACTTTGGCTCATTTTCCATTACTCCTGCAAGCAAGTATTTTTTATCAGTTTTCGGGAATACCTTTAAATATTTTAGAACTAAAACGAAAGTAAAAGGGGTGCAAATAAGTAGTCAAAATCCCTACTTATCAACCCCCCAAACTTAAACATTTGCTTGTCCTCAAGAAAATAAGGTAATTCTCACCTCCACAAGAAAAGAGTTATTCCAGCTAAGCTAAGTTGAATCAAACACACATCAATTAGGATCAACAATTACCCACACACTCATGAATCATCAACAAGGCAATGTTTTGAAGGTTAAAGTACAAATAGCTCTAATGTGACACTTGAGCATCAAGAGTTGGCTTTACCCATCAAGGAAGTTCGCACTTACATGTGGGTCACTGTGGATCCCAAAATCCTCCTCCTATACTCTCCGCTAGCTCATCTCACTTAAGAATGTAACGCTCAATTCAATGATTTGTAAAAAGTTCGCTCATCACTCTCAAAAGAATATCACAAGTACGACTCTAAGTACCATATTACTTGTCACTCATGTAAATCACCACTAATGTAAGCTCACCCATCTTAAAATCACGTAGGGCTTTTTCGGCATATAATGAAAGCTTTTGGATTGAGGTAGGAAATGTTGGAATAGAACGGGTTCATCTTTTCTTAAGCACTCCATTTTCTCTTTTTGGCCCATGCTTTGCCGACTCTTTGAGTCATTTTATTTTTCCTTAGAGTAACTAGAGAGACTTGACATCACTCTTTCTTGGTCATGATATTCATTTTCTCCTTCTTTGTTTTCTCCATGCTTTGCACTTTTGTTTTTCTTTGAATCCCTTCAACTCTTCAATTTATTCACTTTCTTTTTGTGTTTTTCTTTTACTCTTTCTTTCTTTTTCTTTGCCTTTCCTTTTCTTCATTTCTTGTCTCTTTTTGTACCTTGATACCACTTTCAAACTCCTCGTATCTACCCCAAACTTATGTTTACGCCAATTGTTTCTCATGAGTGTTAAGGAAAGGTCGGGTGCCAAGAGAGGGTCACTACAGGACGGGTAAAGGCTTGTAACATGGTTATCAAATGAGAAAGGTTTTAGGCTCAAAAGAGTTGACTAGAGATAACATCATTGGTGTGCCATGGAAAATTTCAAAACAGGTCACAGAGAGCCTACAATCACTTCTCAAACCAAGCAAAACATAGAATTTCGCCTAGAAACACATTCGCGGCAAGTTCTAGACCATTCGCCGGGTACTTAGACTTGTAACAAAATATCTCACCTCTCACACAGCTGGACTGTTAATGAGGATAGAGTCGAGGACTCACAACAACCATATTTAAGATTGAAAATCGTTAATGGTTCAACTAAACTACTTGATTGCTTAAGTCAACACAAGAGTCACAAGGTCACTAACTAGAGTCATTTCTTTCCAAGAACTTGTTTTTAACCATAAGCGTCTAGTTAAGTGTGTTGGTACCAAGTGAATCATGCTTGGCCTTATTATTCATTATTACTACTATTTTACCTAAACATCAAAAACAGACTCAATCCCTTAAGAAGGTTGTCATGCCATCCATCATTGGGAAGAGCCACCCGGTTCACACAAAAATCACCTTTGGAACTAAGAAAATCAAAGGCTTATTGATCACTTAAACATAAAAAGAAGCTACCAAATCAAAAAGAATCTATTAAAGTAAATAAAAAGCTAGACTACTAAGAAAATAAAATAAAGAAGCTATGAAATCAACTACTGAAAGCAAAAAATGAGTATACAAACCGAGAATGGGAAAAAGAATATATACATCAATAGAGAGGGAGGAATATATACATAATGAAAAAGAAAATAAAGATAAACGAAAAGAGTATTATATTTATTACAGGCCAATGTCATATCAAATCAAAATATACCACCCCCCTGAATAAGAATAAGCATTGTCCTCAATGCTTACAAAAATCAAAATAAGGAAGGGAAGAGAGTAAAGAGAACTCCCTATGTGGTCACAGTGTGCATGGAAGCATCACCACCCTCAGGCTCCTCCGACTAATCTCATCATCCTCTGCTCGGGGAGTAAAGGGGTTGGTGAACATCTGAAGCACCTCCTCAGCAGTATGGGCAGCAATGTCTGGCTCGTCAGACTGGCCAGCTTGTGCCTCTGTTGATGGTGCTGCTGGGTCTGCTGGTACCGATGGATCTGTCTCCATCAATAAGTCAAATGGAAGATCACCAGCTGCTGCTATCTTGGTCACCTCTCTTCTCAATTTGTCCACTGATTTTCTTGAGGCCTGTGATTTCCTCATCTTCTTCACCTATTTACCCAACTCCTCAATATATCCCCCATGTGCCACCAATGTATCCATGATGGTCTTCTGATTGTCCAAGATCTTCTTTAATGTTTCCTCCACTGACAGAGGAACATGTGGTACTGTTAGGGTAAAAGATTGTGCTACAACAACACTAGATATATCAGACAACTTTGCAGTAGCTGTCTGCATTCAGTTGTTGAGACTCGCCAATGTCCGGGAGACTCGCAGCGCAGTGAGTAGATATGTGGAGGAGGAAGGCACTGATACGCTCAAATTACACCTTAATAAATAGTGTAAAGTGCTCGATGTCAAATATAATACCCAACTAGGTTGGGGTCGAATCCCACAGGAAATAGGCGTGAAATGA
Organism: Nicotiana paniculata; assembly: GCA_005239505.1. Lineage (NCBI taxonomy): Eukaryota > Viridiplantae > Streptophyta > Magnoliopsida > Solanales > Solanaceae > Nicotiana > Nicotiana paniculata. The sequence continues at coordinate 1,403 of ML344652.1, read as the reverse complement.
TTACTTGAGTAGTGTGAAACTTAACTTAAATCGTAATTCTATTCCGTTAGCTAAAAAGAGTGTTGTAATTGAGTAAAATGAAGACAAGTATTTGTACGATTGTAATTAATTCGATTAATAAAACCAAGGATGTGTCCTCTTCAATGGAATGTAATGCTATCAGTGTTAATATGATATATTTCTAATGAAAGATCCTTTGATATGCAAATGATTTCTAAATGACTACCTAATATTTTTCCAGTAGTTGGGGAAGAGTTGCAATTAAGAACAATCAATTTATGCCAAATAGAACCCATTTATTCCTAAGCAATTCTATTAAACAAGGTTTAAAGCCTGGGTTTTTGATATTCGCTTCTACCAAACCCTAACCCATTTTTCCAAGTAAAGAAAGATAAAATGGCATTTGTTAATGTTTGCAACCACCAACAATAAATGAAGAATGAGAAATGAATAAATATCAATCAACAAACAACTATTAATATTACACCCATTTAGGGTCCACAACCTTTGTATTTAAAACTAGCCACTCATACTAAAATACAAAAATAGAACAATATTTGAAGTCATAATGCTTACAAAAGTGCACGAATCTTCTTCTAAAGCTTCCAAAAAAGATGAATATTCAATGCCTTTGATTGTAGTCTCTTTTTCAGACAAGATGACCCACAAAAATCCTAATAAATCTATTTATAATGGGCTAAAAGTCGGAGCCAAAATTGGACAAAATTACTCCTGCAGACAGCTTTTGCGACCGCATATTCATCGTAGACCATATATGCGGTCCGCATAACCTCCATTCACGTCGCAGACTTGTAAGTCAACAGTTCTAGGCTTCCACCACATATCAGTTATGCGGTTCACATATCTGTTATGCGACGGCATTATCCCATCGCAAATCGTGTTGAGAATCTTCTTCTACTGGAATTATGCGGTCATTATACGGCTCGCAAAAGTGTTATGCGACCGCATAATGGACCGCATGTTATTCTCTTGGTTTGGCCAACAACTCTGCTTCAGTTTGCAATTAACATTTGATTTATGCGGTCCGCATGTGATTTATGTGGTCGCATATCTTCAACATTTCCCTTTTTTGTGACTTTTTTACTTCTTTTCCATGTTTTTGGGTCTTCAAGCTCATGCACTACAAAACAGTCAAACTTAATGAGAATTGACAAAAAAATGCATAAAAAAGAGCTAAAATCTAAGTAATTGGTATTAAATGTGCCAAAATTCTACGGTACATCAACACCCCCAACTTAAACTTTTGCTTGTCCTCAAGCGACTAGAACAAAATTAATCTGTCCTAAACTCTTACCGAAGTCATGAAACATTAGTGGCCGCAAAATTTGATCACGCTCAACTATGTCTAATAAAAGACTAAGCAGGCGTTGCAAATATAATCC